>CM037854.1:220548520-220641324 GCA_021234595.1 Delia radicum
AAAATAAGGACCACTCTAATGTATATACAGTGATTATTTTCAGATCTTGTCCGATTATTTCGGTAATGGTGTTTTAAGGATAACGCTATTTCAATTATATCGAAACGGTATTTTGGTTGATAACGGCATTTTTAGGTATTTTGGTTAACGGATTTTAAGAATAATAATATTTAGTTATATCGGCCAACGTTTATTTTATGGATAAAGAAATTTCAATTATTTCCCTAACGGTATTTTAGTAATAACGATAGTCAGTTGAAAGGGTTTTGAATTGATAACGGTTTTTAGCGGTAATGCAGCCATCCTGAAATGATGCAAAAATCCACTTCTAGTACATACAAAAAAATTGTGATTCCAACTATAATCAATTTTACATTGGCGTCTATAGTTTAAGAAATAATTCACTATTAAGATGTTTTAAAGGATTTCATACTAAAAAGGAAGGTCGCCTGCGACGTTCCCCTCAGATCTCAGATGAAAGTGCCTCAGATTCCAAACTAAGCGGTCTTTATAAGTGCTGCTTAATGAAAGATATTGAAAAATGTTTTTTCAAATGTTTTTCATATTTTTGAAGTAAAGTGAAAAACATTTTTATAATTCCCTTAAGAATATCATCTATGTTCAAATTTCATTTTTATTTAATTGAATGAAGTCATTTTTTTTTAATTCCATTCCCATTTATTCCATTGTCATGTCCCACCATAAATCACTTAATTACTTTAAAAATTTGTTCATGTATAAATTAATAATTTTCAATACATTTTTACAAATCATAAAGGACGTGCTTGATTTTCATTTTATTACGTTTTCCTCATTCTTTTTTTTTTTTTTGGTATTGTTGTATTAGTAATGCAAAAAAAAATGTGACTTTTTGTCTATTTATTCCCATTAGACTTATAGAAAATTAAAAAAAGAAATGAAACTTGAATGTAATTGAAATCAGAGTTATGTTTTGTAGACTTTTTTTTTTTTTTAATTTTTTGCTCATAGTTGTCTACTTTTTTATAATATTGTTGTCAATGCTCTCAGCTCAGCTGTTCATGTTGTCTCTACAAATGTTGTTGATGATAAAACATGACTTCTTGTTCTTGTTGTTGTTTTGAGTGGGTATTAGGGTCTCCCATAAAAATGGAGTTGTCCTTACACCCCAGTTATTTCAAATGGTTGCAAAGGGGAGAAATCGATAATTTTTTGGAAAACGTTATTTAATACCACAATTTCATAACCCGTTCCGAATTTTTGCCGAAAATGGACCATTTGTAAAAAATTGTGTTTTATTAAGAATTATCAAAATTCGAAATTTTTAAAATTTTTTTTAATATTATTTAATATACTCAAACTTATTCAGATATGGAATTCTAACTTCATTGGATATTATTAACTCATTTAAGCCTGAAATCAAATTGACGCACAAATTTGATAAAAAACGTGTTTTTTTAAATTATTTTAACTGCCTATTTGCAGATGTCGCCAGTGCTTTGTCCCCATACAAGGAGTAGTGGACAAAAATAAAATTTGTTTTGGCATTTTGCATACAAACTTGCATGATGGTATGTCTTGTCAAATGTAGAAGAAACATAAATCGGCGCCAGGATACGCCACACCTCCCATACATCCTGAACTTTGAATTTGGTATAAAAGCTGCAATTTTCCTAATGTTAAATAAAAGCTGTAATTCTCCTTCCAATGTTTCGAGAATGGTGTTGTTCTTGGAATAGAATCATTAATATATGTGCCAATTTTCAATTCATCTAATCATGGACTCGTATAGCTGCCATATATCCTTTGAAAATCATCGAATTGTAACAATTTTTCTTTTTTCTGTCCAAATTATTAAACAATTTTTTCATAATAGTATTTCCAAAAACCCCAAATCAAAAATGGAATCAGTAATGTGTAATATGACAGAAATTTTTTAAAATTTCTACACTCACAAGTACTTTTCCATAAAAAATCAACAGTTATTTAAAAGTTTAATCGGTAAAGTTGTTTCAATGGAATATACAGTTAAATTAACAAAGAAATATATTTTTTAACTTCCTGTCTGTTATTCAATAACAAAATAAACAAAAAACGGACTTTCCGTAGTAGTTAAAATATTCAGTTAAAATTTTCTATTTAAAACAAAAGGTTGTTATAATATATTGAGTATTGAAATAAACGAAAATCTATTGTTTTTATGGATTTTGTCAATTAATTTTTCAACAGTTGAAAATAAACTAAAAAATATAATTGTTTTAAACGAAAATTAAATAGTCCTGTTTTTTAACTGATTTTCAGTTAACTTAATGTGTATATTCAGTAGTCTTTACGGATAAAATATTGTGAGTGTACATCTTTGTAATTGTAATTCAGAAATATCAATTGAAATTCAGAAATTCCATTGAAATTCTAAGAATATAAATTGAAAGTGTTAAAGATTTTTAAATAACGGCAGATTTAATTGCAGTCTAGGGAAATCAAGGTGATATTTTTCCGATAATTATGTAAACTTTGATGAAAGCAATGAAATTTTGATAAACTTTTGACAAAATAATCAATTTTTATAAAATGTCCTCGAAAGGAGTGGCTCCGCTCCACACACAAATACGGAATTAACAATTTTTCAATTTGAGTTTGAATTCTTAACGTCTTTTTCAGACAATTGCAATTAATACTATAATTAATATGCAACTTTATTTAATTTTAATTGTGAAAGGCGTGGGGTAGAGCAGAAGTATTTTCTAAAAATCATAACTACATTATAAATTTTCAATTTTCTGAATCAGACTGCGCAGTTTCTGGTATTGAACCTTCGTCAGTGACCCTGTTTTTATTGAATAATGTAATATTTGTTATGTTTTTTTTATTTGTTCGATTGCGTCTATATGAAATTTTCTGTGCAATCATTGACCGTGGTATAAACTGATTTCTAATGCCACATGCACTCGCACTACACGTTAGACAGAGCGCTTTAGCGCACTGAGATATCGTCAGGTCGAGTTTTGTTGTGATTAAAACTAGTTTCATTCAATACACAATTTATTTTTTTTTTTCTTTAATTACAACTTTTATATTACAAAAAATTTGCAAACGACATCTCCAAATTAGGCTCTTCAAGAAAAATCTTTACAATTAATCTTAAAAAACACGCTTTTTGATATTTTATCAAATTGTGCGTCATTTATGATTCCATTCTAAAGTGGGTTAATGATATCAGATGAAGTCAGAATGCATAAAGGAATAAATGCAATTAAAAAATTAAAGTTCTTAAGATTTAAATTTTTTTGATTTTTTTAACAAAAATACACTTTTTTTCAAAAATGAGTCACTTTCGGTCGAAAATCGGTTCTGATTAACGTTTTCCAAAAAAAATCGATTTCTGTCATTTGGAACCTTTTGCACAAAAAGTTATGTAATGAGCGAAAATCGACAAATCGTGTGTTAGGGGATATCCTAGTGGATACGTGTATGTGATATTATTGCTATTGTCAATTGTTGCTGCTGAAGTCTGTTGTATGTAGTTCCTTTTTTAGCTGTTCTAGTTTTCTTTAATAATACCAACATATTGGTTGATTTTTTTTCTATAGCACTTATACAGTTTTTTTTTTTCTACAATTTTCTATTTAATTTTTCAATTGAACACGTTTTCCACTTTAGGGTTTTTTTATTTCTTATTTTCTACTTTTATTTTTCTTCAGCACTCACAAATGTCTATCAAATGGTTTGACATTTTACTATTTTAGTTTTTTCTTCTGCTTTTATTGTATTGCTTTATTTGTCAAATAGTGAAAATTAATGAATTGTAAACAATCAACTATCAATTTATTGGTGCAAAGTATTCATATGTTTAATATATTAACACAGAGTTGTATTTTTCAATGGAAGATATACAATGCAGGCTTTTTCAAGGAGATTATATTATAGGAGGGACAATCCGTTTCAGACACAGCATCAAACAAAACTTGCCGTTACCGAGGGGATAAAGGCGTACGATGCACAGAATAACGACACCGTACTTTGGATGAATAAACAAAGTTAAAAAAAATCTTTCTCAAAAATCAATGCTCACCGAAGAAAAAATACTCCTCCTCAAACATAAAAAATAATATTCCTCAAAAAAAAAAAAAAAAAAAAAAACAATCTTCACTAAACAGAACACACTCTTCTGGCCCAGAATCCGCATAAACATACTACCACACTCACCATAAAAAGCTTTTACATATAATGGACATAAGTAATATTAATAATATGGTTTCCTTCTTCAGTACATCGTACGCCTTTTCTCCGGGGTAAAGACATGTTTTGTTTGATGTTGTGTTTAAAATATACTGCCCCTCTCATAATATAATCTCCTTTTTGTCATTGGTTTTTAATCAGTATATTAATTATGAACAATATGTTTCGAATTATAATTAATACTTTAACTATTTTATTAATATAAATACAATTTTATATTAAATTTAATGTCCATCGTCAATGTTTAAATGAAAGTTTTAAAATTTAAATTACCAAATTATGATTTTATATTCCCTTTTAGAACATTTTCTTTAAAACCCTAACAGTCAACTTGTTTTAACTCCCAAAATGTCTTTGAAAAAAGCAGATTAAATTGACAGCTTTAATAAAAAATATGCCCCCAATTCGCCTTTTTATTATGAAACTCCTTTTACCCTCCCCAATCATTAAGTATAATATCTACTTCCCATTTTCCTTCTTTAACACGCATACCACAATTGACCTCATACATTTTTAAAAACGCGAGAGAAAAAAATATAATAATGTCCACAATTTTAATCTGCCATCTTTTTTTAAAACCATCAACATTAACGCTAATCTCTCGAGTAGCCATTAATGTCATTATTTCAGGGATGGAAACCGATTCGATGCGGGTGTCGGTATTGGTAACGCTATTTCGTTTATTTCGGTAATTGTATTTTATGGTTTACGATATTTAAGTTATTTCGGTAACGGTTATTAGCGTTAACGGTATTTTACTCATTTCGGTAACGGTATTTTAACGGTAACATTATTTTAGTTATTTCGGTAACGTTAAGCGGTTACTCAGGTAATGTCAATGCACCCCGATATTTTTAGCCACAATATATATGAATTCCAATCACTGGATAGTTTATAATCAAACTTTTGGAAAATATATATATATTTACATCGATTTTTCTTTTCAGATCTTGTCAGATTACTTCGGTAACGGTATTTTAAGGATATCGCTATTTTAGCGGTATTGCCTACTATCCCTGCATTATTTTCCTCTTAACTTATCACCGCAATTCAAGATAAAACATGTATTTGGTGTTTAAGTACTACCAAAGTAAAAAAGTTTCTGGTGTTGTTGAGATGCTGAAATGTAGGAGTGAATAGGAAGTTGCAATACTACTACAAATGTATTTATTTGATTTGTTATAACAGTTCTTGTAAATAAGTATTAGTGAGTGGTGCACACAATGTTACTTTTTCACGTTTCTCTTATTTTATGTTGTTTTTTATTATTTTTTATCTCTTCTTCATGAGTGGCAGAGCAACATTGTCGATTTCTGAAGGCTTTTTTCTTTATGAAAAAAATGACAACAAATTGTGAGTTAAGGGGGCAACCATGGATATTTTTACTTAACCCATCAAGGACTACACATATTCTGACGAAGCTATTTTAAGTTTTACATGATTTTTTTTTATCTCTAAACTAAAAAAAGTTATGTAAACAATGGTTCCTTACTTCTTCTTACCCCATTTGAAGACCATACAGTTTTAGCCGTAAGAATTTTTTTTTTTTCAATTTCATGATCTGTATTTTAATAATAGTTATGCTACAACAAATTGGCTCCATTGACTACCTCCTTGTGCCTCATTTCGCTTTTCATTAACTGTAAATTTTTCGCTTTTAATAAAGAATTATTTCTTACCAATTTGAAACCTCCTGATGGGTAACTGTAACCAGATGGAAATTGTCTTCCTTTTTAATTTTTGCTACCCCAGCACTCCATTACAAATTACCTTCCGACATATTTGCTCTATCTGTTATAAGTGTCAAAACGCTAGGGCTAGTATACTTGCCTATGGTCATCAAAGGGTTAAGAGAAAAATCACATGAAAATGTTTTCCTAATAATGAATTTGTTACTTTCTTTATATGACAGATGAAAGTTAGTCAAAGACTCCTCTAAATATTTAGTTTTTAAGTTAAGTTTAAGTTAAGTTAAGAGCATAGAGGGACTGCGATATATATGAGCGATTGAAACTCATATATATTTTTCTCAAACTATCATTGCTGTACTGGAAATAGAACCCTTAACCTTCTGTGTAGCAATCTAACGTACTAACGATTTCACCATGACGCCAACAATGAGTTCAGACATTCATATGGAAGAAACTGTGGCCCACAAAACCCTAAAATCAATGAATTCCCTCAAAAGAGACACATTCGCTTCCCAGAGTTCTGAGTCGGCACTCTCAATCCGCCAATCTCATCCCCACAGTCCCCACAGTTTAGCAATCAGTACGGGAAAAAGGTCAATAAGTAACTAATGGGCTATTTTCCCTATCGAGAATTCTTTCGTACACCCAGGAAACAGATTTGGTGTTGACAACCGAATTTGTTGCCAATCGAATGATTAGGATGTCGTGAACAAATTTTTCAGTTGTGACTACAAAATTTTTATTGAGACAATCGAAATGTGCTCATTGCAGTCGAATTACTAATGTATCGACATCGAATGATTCTATTATAGTTTCAGAATTTCTTTTGTTTCAATCAAATGGCTGCTACCATAACCAAAACATTTTATTGCTGCAACCGAAACATTCGATTGGCAACAAATACGTTAACAACAACACATCGTCCGCAATGACTTTAAGGCCCGATCGTCGAGCGTTATAACATCAACTTCGAGATCACCCCACCTTGAGTTGTTTCTCTCCTGGCTTGTTTTTAAACTTCTCTATTAGCACCCTAACAGCCTAGTGAACACCCTAACAGCCTAGTGAAGTGCAAGCTTTATTGAGAGTCCCTTGAGATACGAATGTTGACTACCAGAGAGTTGTGGCTATCTCTCAACAAGTATTCTAATATGTGAATCGATGAGTGTTTAAAGTATATTTACAAACTAATTGGTCTTAAGATCATCTACGAGTAAAAGCCAGCCCCTTTTTATTAATCTTACGTATAAATACCACCTAAACCTTTTTTCAGCTTACAAGCACGTAATTGAGAGAAAAGCAAAGTTTTTTTAGCACAATCAGCCAGTGATCAGAAGATTGTCATACAGACCCGGCGATTAGTATGAAGAAAAACTTCAAATTTTCCAGGCCTTTTTTACGGGGGTAACAGTATCATTTCCAACCTCATCCAATCAATTTTCAAAGTTGGCCGCGAGATATTTAATAATTTTATTAGAAATATACTGAAGTAAAATAATTATGAATAATAAATTTTCATTTAAAATGTCCTTACACTAGCGATTTTATCGCCAGGGGACAACGTTCTTAGAATATCTAGAGATATTAATTATTAGAGATGTTACGTTAAATTACAACCTCAAGGAGAATTGCATGCCAAGGTGAGTGACGATTTTCAAAAATAGAATTCGGATAGGAAACATCCTACAACAAATATTTTTTTCACAATTTATTAAATAAATTTTGGGATTTGAGCACATTTAATTACTATAAATGCAATTAATGTTTATTCCGATAAAAATAATTTAAAATACTTAAATGAAAGAAATGTTAAATCTAAAGTAAGTCAAATTCAATTAAGTTACAATCTGGCATCTCAATTTCGAACTACAAATACGCATACATAAAAATAAATCTTTTTCTCTATTATAGTTACCATAATACATTGTACATTGCAATTGTAGTTATTTGAGTAGATCTAGTTAACTTTAATAAAAATTACTTTTGTGTACGTGATTGTAACTACGTACACTAGCACTACGTTTACAGTGAGTAAAGTGCATTGTATGAATGTGTTAGTAGTAGTTTTTATATGTATACATTTGATTCCTACTACTACTGCATTTTTATTTGTTTATGTTTTAATTTTTTTCTTTTCTAAAACTTTTTTGAATTTGTAATCGTGTAACCCAAAATATGCTAAGACAAGCCATATTGGAATTGACGGTACTAGAAATGACATACAGCGAGATATGATTAACAGAAGTTCAGATATAAAGTCTCGTCGTATACCTAAGAACTCTTTTATAATCTACAATAATAGCTGGTTTATTATTGCCCCAAAAATATTCGTTTTGTTTTCTCATTTCTGGAAAGAAGAAAAAGCAAATAATTATTTGTAGAGTTTTGGAGACTTTCGAAGTTTCATCCATTCAAGCACTCATACAGTTAATGTGTCAATTAATATATTTTTTTTTTATTTGTTAAATTGTCTAATTGTTTTTAATCATATAGTTATCACTAGGGCAACCAAAAAAACATCACTAAAACAATGGTTTAAGCGCTTACAAAAGCTCGAAAAACAGTAAAATAAGCCTTTTAAATATCAAAATAAGCTTTTTAATTTAAAAAAAATAAATCGATAAATTTCAAATCCTTTTATTAAAATCGTTACTGCAAACAAAATTTGTGTAAAACTTATTCTTTGGAACTTCGTCAGTCAAACATAGGTGCAAAGGAAAAACTGTATTCTTAAAGTTCAAATTGTTTTATCGAAATATTTTTCAATAAACCAACAATGCGTAATATTAAATTTTTAACTTTTAATTAAAAAAAAAATTTAAAAAAACATATTGCAAACAAATCAAAAAAAGCTAAAAAAAAGCTCTAACAAATATAGCTTAAAACTTTCATAATTTATGATCAGAACTCGTGTTTAGTTCTATTATTTCAAATATAAAACAAGCTCTAGCTTATTTTTGGTGGCACTAGTAATCACATTTAATAATTGCATACCAAGTGTAGGACAGAGATGCCGAAGTAATGCATTTACAATCGTCAATCATAGCTACTATTACAATAAATTACAAAATAATTTTCTAAATTTCTCATTTATAGAAAGAACTTTATATTAGTACTGAATCTGGTTAAAAGGACATAGTTCAAAAATCGGTCCCAGTATAAATTCAAAATTTTTTAAAAATATATTTCGATTAGTCTTGCCAGGATTTTAACACAGGATTCAATCCTTATTATAGTTATAAAAACATGAAAAACTATACCTTTTTTAAAGCTTTAGTAAATATAGCAGCTGCTCCAAAATTATTGAAGTTGTTAATTTGTTGTTGCTGCTGTTCTGGCTCAAGAGTACATTGCAATTTCTGATAACAATACAATGTACGTTGCTGTTTATATTACTTTATCCTACTCGATTTTAAGTATTTATTTTTATGCTAAAGTTAGTTTTTGCTATACTTCATATTTTTCTATCAATTGTTAGCAGAGGTGCAGTGACAAAAACTTTTTATATTGTTCGCAATGTATATAAGGGTTATAATAGTTTTGTTGCGAAAAAATTAAAGGCCACCACCTTATGGATAATATTGTACTGATAATAAATATCGTTATTTCTAAGTCAATTCGGAACAAAATCCTTCCGCACCAAAACCAATTTCTAAAAGCTTTTGTTATTTAAAAAATTGATTTTTCCCTGCTATGCCATGTAATTTTTGATATTTGCAAAAAATTAAAGAAGTTATAACCCTAGTTTATATGTTACAAATGAAACAGAAAATAATTATAAAAATAAACATATTAGAGGTGAAAATAATTTTGTTTGAGGTGAAAATCTTTTTGGGTGTAAACAAAAACATTTTTGAGGTGAAAAACAATTTTTATGGTAAAAACCAAAACTTGGTTTGGAAAATGTATAGATGAAATAAAAATTGAGGTGAATTTTAAATATAAGGTGGCGCAAAAGTAATCCTCCTATCAGAAAATGCTATACATAATAAATACATAATAAAAAAAACATCGGAAGGTTATTTTTGCGCCACCTTATATTATTCTTCTTTTAGCGTCTGGTGGGAAAACATGATAAACTACTAAATATTTGATAAACTACTATGAAAATGTACAAATATACACCATTTTGCATGGTGAATTTACTTTCATAATTTCACTCATAATTTTTGAACCGCTGGACCGATTTGCCTCATTTTCAATAAGAAACTGCTCGGGAGAATGCTTAATAATCTATTAAAATTACCTAAGCCATCGCTAAATAAACGCTTTATATACACGGTTTAAAACAGAAAATTGGAAGAAAAAAAATTATCTTAAAATTTCACAAAAAAAAATTTTTTTTTTTTTTACAAAATGAAAATTATTGAAAATTTTTCACGTTTTTCGATATTTTTTTTTTCAAAATTTTTTGCGGGAAAAATCTTCTTCCAAACGAAATTAAAAAAAAAAAAAAAATTCCGTAAAAAAACGCTTAAAATATATCGATTAAAAGCAAATATGTTTAAGAAACAAAATTTCAATGAACAAAAAAAATAAATTATTAATATAATATAATTTTCCTTAAAGTTTTTCTTTTCCTCCATTTTTGGCCAAATGTTATTATTTTATAGAAAAAAATTTTAAAAATATGGAAAAAAATTCTAGAAAACTTTATTTAAAAAATGAATATTTGTCTTCTCTGCTCATTACTTATTAAAAATGTTATACTTTTTAAATTTAATGAATATTATATTCCCGCAAAAATAGTAAAGAAATGTTTGCTTATGTGGCTCTATATCTAGTTTTGCGGCAATAAACAAAAACTAACAAGGAAGGTATCCCGACCCGGACTGTAAGATCTTAATGAACTACGGAAAAGTTGTAGAGAATAGAAATTTAAGGGACCTGCCCAATCTAATGTTTAGGCTTTACTAAGTGCTGTCAAAAATAACCCCATTTTTACGCTTTTTGGTTTATTTCGTTCTATTAAAAATAACTATAGAAACATTTTGGTATCAAATTAAAGGTTTTCTGAAGACACATTCACTGGTCTATTAAATATGACCAACGATTTTCAAGTATTTTTTATTCAAACATTTTTTCCGCTATATTTCAAATAATTAAAAAATGTGGCAACTCTGGGTCTACTATATATACAATATGGGTATCAATTTTTTTGTTTTCTTGAGTGCTTTAACAATGCATACAAATAAATCTAGCTTTCGTAAATTAAAGGCAAGTTGTTTTCATACAACATACATAGCCCTTAACGTGAGATTGGGCAGAGGAAAAAAAATATACATCTCTTTTTTTTGCTCCTTGACAACATAACCAAAGTTCGTTAAAATCTGAGAGTTCTTGTAAGTGGAATAATCCAAATTGAAATATATCAGCTTATAGGCCAATTCTTCATGCATTTTTTTTTTTTTTTGTTTGGCATAGATTATTTTCTTTCTTCTATATAGCAATATTTAAAACAACTCAAAAGTACAAGTACTCTAAAGTTTACCTTAATTAAAATACTCTCTAAATGCATATAAATTTATTAGAAAGTGAATTAAAAGCGACAAATTAAAATTTATTTAAATGTTGTTTATTAAAACGTTTTATATATCGCTTAAAGCTGATTCAGGGTTACCATATGTAATGTTAACTTTTTTAATTGCGGTAAAAAAACGATATCTTTGGTTGTGAAAACATGTTTAAAAATTGTCCAACATAGACAAGAACAGTTAACAAAGACTAAATCTTGAAAAAAAAAAATTAGAAAATATATCAATGGTCCATTTTAGCGAAAATTATTGAAATTTAGTTTTTCACAGTTTTTATGGAAATTGTGAATAAAGTTCTTACCGTTTGCAAAAATCCGACTTGGAAAATTCTTTAAAACTTCTTATTTACTTTTTATATTAATGAAAAATTATGCTTTATGTTGCGTTTTTGCAACGATACAATAATACCAGGAAAAACATGTGCATTGAGGTCAAAACTTTTTTAAATTAGGGATAGAGGAAATAAAACTTCATGACAGTTGAAGTTTTTGTCATTTTTTTGCTGTAACACGAAAAAAATATAAAACGTCTACTTTAGAGAACAGGCCGCATTAGCGAATATTTCCTTATTTATTTTACTACTCCAAAAAAAATTGGCTATAACTTATGGTAAAGATAAAAATTCTTCAAATAACTATTATTTT
This sequence comes from Delia radicum, assembly GCA_021234595.1. NCBI lineage: Eukaryota > Metazoa > Arthropoda > Insecta > Diptera > Anthomyiidae > Delia > Delia radicum. The sequence goes on from CM037854.1 coordinate 220,560,608, forward strand.
TATATAGCAATTTAAAAGAAAAAAATATTGTGTCCTAGTCATCGTTTAAGAGTCTACGTACTGCATTTCATCATTATATGCATATGTACACTTTCTGCATGTTTACTTTACTTTAACTATGCTACAAACATCTTCTAAGATTATATTTATTTTTTCCTATTCACTTCGTTCTTCATTTTTTTATTTTCATTTATTTTTTTTATTCGTTTTAAAGAGTTTACTTTTCTATAAGGTTATAAGAATATATTTTTTATGCATGTCATCGTTAAATTGCTTTTTACTTATAATACTCCTATGCTGCAGTACAACATGATAAATGTCCAGCTCTGGTTTTTAAATAGAGTTCCAGCACGGTATGCCCAAATATAGATTAATCTAGAATCTCTATAATTGAAAATGTTTTTTGGAATATTGTTTTTGATGTATTGCAAACTTAATTTGAAAATATTGACTATGGGACAGTTTTTAAAATATTTTGAAATCTTTTAAAAAATTATATTAAAGAGGATTAACAAATATATTACATAGTTTTCCACAGTTTCTTCTATTATTTGTTTTTATATATAACGTGCTTTCAACCTCCGTATATTTAAAAAAAATAAAGCAACTCAAACATATTAGCTAGGTTGATACTAGTATTTCGATCTGGCTAAAGATCTCATCAGAACCAGAAGTTTTAGAAAAGCTAAAGTATCCAGAATAGGCAGAACTTTAGCAAAAAACCTTTTAATCATCATTTTTGTTCTATTCTGGGCAATCAACCACGTGGCTAGAGTATTTTCCTAACAAGCATCATGACGTTACTAAACTTTGAAGACCACAAATTTTCTATTTATATTAAACAAATTAGTTGTACTCTAGCTTAATTAATATGTTTACAGTTTCTTTTTTTTTTTTTTTTGTTTTATATTTTTATAAACAGCGAGATTATTTTTATGTTATTTTTATTTATTTATACAGAGCTTTCAACGTCTGTGTATTTACAAAAATTAAGCAAAGTATATATATTAGCTAGGTTGATACATGTATTTCGATCTGGCTAAAGATCTCATCAGTACCCGAAGTTTTTGTATAATCTCTAACTTTTAAGTTATTTTTTAAGCCTTAAAACCCAAAATATTTAGTAACATCTAAATATTACTTAAAACTAAGAAAAATTATCGAAAAAGCAAATGGAAGCATTAAAGTCTGCTCTGGCGAATTTTTTATATCATCAATATATGAGATAAAAAAAACTTTTTATTAGAATTAAAATCAGGAAAAAAATAATCTGCAACAAACCGTTTGCGAAAAAATAACCATTGAAAAATCTCCCGTTGAAAAAATCTTGAAAAAAAAAATCGAGAAGAAAAATATATTTATCCTTTTTATTTTTAATCGATATAGTTTTCAGCTCTTTTCAGAAGTTAATTCGTATTACTTATACCAAATATTATTAGAAAACGATAAATTGACAATTAGAGGCAAAACATAATATCGAAAAGAAATTTCGCGGTAAAAATTTCTAAATTTCGCGAAAAAAAAATTTCTAAAAAAAATTTTCACTGTAAAAAAGTTGACAAAAAAATGCGAAAAACAACTTGATAAATATTAGGAAAAAAATACACGGCCTAAAAAATGGTTTGAAAAAAATATATATTCAGCGTTTTTTCATCAATCGATATATTATTCAGCGCTTTTTTAACCTACATATAACTTTATTTTTAAAATCTGTAAATTGACATCGAGAACACAAAATTCTGAAATATGTTTCTTTTCTCTTCAGGAGTACCGTACAAGTGTTTAACAATCTTAAGTACGAAAAATATTAAAATGCTGGAAAATTTATGTTCATGAAAAAACTGTCATATTAATTAGGATTTCTCCGATAGAGTCAGCAATTAATTAAATGATTTAAAAAAAAATTATATTAAGAAATTATGATTGATTGAACTACCTTTTTGTACATTTATCAAAAAATTAATTTGCAAAGAAAAACCAGACAAGTATTAAATTTGGGTTGTCCAAATTTTGCATACCTTCCACAAATAAACTAAAAAATTTAAAAAAAAATCATTCTAGAGGTGAAAAAAATTCTTTGGAAAAAAAACATTTTTGAGATAAAACATTATTTTTGTGGTGAAAAAAAATTCTGAGGTGAAATAAAAATTTTAGTTGAATTTAAAAATTGTTCATCTCTAAGCGTCTTTTGGTAAGACGCTACTATGAAATTGTACCAACAAAGGGGTTCCTCCCGATGCGTTCTATCCTTAATTAATTTTTTATATTTGATAAGAAAAAAAATAAGGGACACATATATTTTAGCTTCTTGTTAAAGAATTATAGTTGTATTAAGTTAAAAAATATGTATACTAATGCCTATTAAATTTAATCAAGTGAGTGTCTTAACTTTTTCCGATATTCGTAATTTATCGGCTTTTATGTTACTTTTTCCGAAGAGCTTTTTAATCTATATTTAAAAAAAAAATTTAAAAACATCATTATAGTGGTGAAAAAAATTCTGTGGTAAAAAAACATGTTTGAGATAAAAAATAATTGTTGTGGTGAAAAAAAATTCTGAGGTGAAATAAAAATTTTAGTTGATTTTAAAAATTGTTCACCTCTAAGCGTCTGGTGGTAAGACGCTACTATGAAATTGTACCAACAAGGGGTGCCTCCCGATGGGTACTCTCCTTAAAAAATTTTGGATATTTGATAAAGAAAAAAAATATTTTGGCTTCTTGTTAAACAATTATAGTTGTATTAAGTTAAAAAATATGTATACTAATGCCTATAAAATTTAATCAAGGGAGTGTCTAAACTTTTTCCGGTATTCTTAATTGTTCGGCTTTTATGTTACTGTTTCCGAAGATCTTTTTAATCTATATTTTAATTACCACACTATATATGATAGATTGATCTCAAAATTGTTAGTTTCTCGAGAGCAGCAAAGCTGCTTGCACCAAATTCTGAATTTCAATAGTTTCAGACATGTTTTCATACAAAAATATATTTACTTTGGACCCACTTTTTAACTAAAAACGTGTCCATTATTTTTTTTTTTTTTCTTTTTCACAAAATTAAATCTCACTAAGCTTGGAGAGAACTCATCAGGAGACTTCGCTTGTAAGATAAAGAAATTTTTATGGAAAATTAAGAGGTAACTTCACATTTTCACTCATTTGACCGATTTAGCCCATTTTCAATACGAAACTGGATGTTCATCAATTAAGGAAAAATGAGTAGTCCGAACAAATAGAAGTAGGTAGGCTATGCTTAACACGTTGAGTGCCATCATACAATTTCAAATATATATTCGTAGTGTCAATAAAAAATAATAAATAGTTAAAATTAAATGTTCAAATTTTAATCAGTAATAAAAAATATTATATTTAGTTGTTTGAAAGTGTTTAAGTTTCTTGTTTTTTATGGTTTTTTTTTTTTTAACAAAATGTAGAAACACACACTACATACACATCATGTTTGAATGGCTGTAGTATTTGTGTAAACTTTTTCAATTTCTTGTAATTTGAATTGAAAGAATTTTGTACATAAACAAAACATTTAAATAAAAAAGACTGGAATTTTTTGAATATTTTTTATTTGTTAGTGAAATAAAAATATAAATTTATAATAATAACTGTAACGGAAACGGAAACAAGCCACAATATTCCGTTTTTGTGGTTAAATTTGTATGAAACTTTAAATAAATGAAAATAATAAAAGAAACTAAACAAATCGGTAAATGGTAGTAAATTATTTTGAATAAATATATATAAGAGTTGATATTAATATATTTTTTAAAAAAATAAAAGTATATTCCTTTGTTTTTGACACACCTTAAAACTTTTTTAGTTCACCACAAACAGCAGTGAACTACATACTATTCTGAGTGTACAAATAGTGTTTGTTTAAACAAATTTTTACAAAGTTTTCTACGAATTTTTTATTTAGGTCTCCAAAGAAGGTATCGTTTTTGGTCGCCTAATTTAAACACATATATTCTACAGATGAATTTATTTTTTTCCAAATGTAATTAAATTTGGAGATTTAGCTTTAATCCACAAATCCAAACCCTAGACCTTAAACCCGTTTAAAATAAATTTTATAACATCAAGAAAAATGTTCAAATAAAACATTAATTTATAAGGTGATCAACAATTAAATATTTACCCAGCTTTCAAAAAGTATAAAAATCTGAAATGAATAGGAAAAATAAAACAAAAACAATTCTTAAGACCTTTATTTAAAATCTTCTCAACGTTTTCAATACCATATTGTCCCCCTATTTTAGAATTCTGTATATATGCTTATACCACTCCAAAGAAATCTTCTTTTATATGCTTGATATGTGGCATTTGCCTTTAAGATGAGCTTAGCACAATAAGCTCTTTTATGCTGTCTTTGTGTATAAATGTGTCAGTATATGAGTTTATTTAACATACAATACATACACATAAGTTTAAAGGATATACGTGCCCAACGTAGAAAAGCATTACCATATAAGTGGTTATATGAGTACATATTTGGTAATGGCATGTAGTTACAATTTTCGTTACAAATCTCATTTCCTTTATATGGGGATGTCGTGCAAAATAATGACATATTATTACCAAAGACGTAACAAAAAATAGAAAAAATATGTGCTTACCAGTATGGACAAACATAATGAGTATAAAAGTTGATTTTAGAAAAGTTAAATTCAATAAAAAAATATTTTTTTAATGAAAAAATATTTCTTAATAAAATGTGTCCACACGGGATTCGAACCCAGGTTTCCAGGTTGTCAGTCAACCGGCTCTACCATCTGAGCTATAAAAATAGATTTTAAAAAAGTTAAATTCAATAAAAAAATATTTTTATATTGAAAAAATATTTCTTAATAAAATCTGAGCTATCTCGACATGTTGCACTTGATAGAAAAAAACTTGAATGACTTGCTTGCACAAAATGTCATTACTTTCCATCTAACAAAAAATCTAACAAAGGTAGTTATATATGTAAGTAATTACTAGATGTGAAAAATAATGAGTCTATACATTGATTTTCAAAAAATGTTTAAAACATTACTTTAAATTTAAAATAATGATAAAAAAAGTAGTACTTATGGGTAACGCATTATTTTTTGTATTGAAATAATGCGAACATTGACGAGTTATAAGTCCTTATTATTTGTGTTAAAGTAATGCAGAGCGTAAACTGGTGTCATTACTGGTAGTGGGAAAAGTAATAACGTGTATTTCGAAAAAGCTCATCAGATCCCGAAGTTTTAGAAAAGCTAGAGCTTCAAGATTATGCGGAGCTTATAAGTATATGTACTTACTAGAGTTGAAAAAGTAATGAGTCTAAAAATAGATTTTTAAAAAATGTTTAGATCATTACTTTATATTTAAAAAAATGATAAAAATGACTACTTAAGTCATTATTTTTTCTATTGAAGTAAAGGGGAAATTAATTAGTTATTAGTAAGTCCTTTGTATTAAAGTAATGCAGTGAGTAAGATGTTGTTATTACTGATAGTGAGATAAGTAATGACATGGCATTACCGTTTCTACACTGGGTGTAGTATGATGTGTATGTATGTGTTAAGGATACAAGAGTGTTAGTTTGCCTACATCATGTATACATTTCTGGGGCATACTGTTGCATTTATTGCCTTAAAGTTAAATTGCCTCGAAACTTCTTTTAAAGCCCTGGGAAATCATATAACAGTGTTTTTTTTTTGTAGTTTATTGCAAAGAATATTATGTTTAGCATATTTTTAAAGTTTATTTCTTTATACTTTTATTATCCTTGTTATCCTGTTGCTGCATAAAATAATATACAACTTGTTAGAATAGAATATTTAAAATTATAATATTTTTTTAAGTTTTATTTTATAATAAATTTTTCTACTCTTTTTAAAAATATGAATACTTAACACTACACAATAGCTTTGTTATGTACGTATCACCCCCTTCTTTCAATTTTTAGAATCGTCAAGTATATATGGATGGCTCCTTGAAAGAAGCTCAACTGTGTGGGTAAAATATCTTATAACAACTACATACATAGACATTAGTACAATATCAGCTACATAAACTACAAAAGAATTTATAGGAAAAATATGTACAAGTATGCATAGAAAATATGTTGTTCCTATGTGTGCTAATATTTATTTGCATTTTAAAAGACGTTGTCTATAACAACACGACATATGCAGATATTTAAAGGAATGCAAAGTGTTACTAAAGGAATAAGGCAATAAGTAATTTTGTATAATTTTATGGACAAATATTGATTCAAAATATATAAGATTTTGATATTTTTTAATTAACCAATTTTTTAAACTATTTGGCAAAACATAATGGGCTTTTCAAAATTGTTTAATATTGCCATATGGCAACTCTGGCATTATTATTTTATTAGTTATAAAAGTTAGTATTTTAATGAAAACTGGTCATTATTTATGTTAAAAAAAAACAACAGAATATTTTTGTTTGCATATATGGTTAAAAAAAATTGGACATTAGTGTGGGGGGGGGGGGGGGGGGGGGGGGGGGTAGGAAACCAGATATCGGAAATCTTAACTAGAATTTGACGACATAGTCAAAAATCATAACAGAGAGAAATGTAGCTATTTTCAATCCATGAACAACGATATGCATTATATTAAGATTGGACTTCAAATGGCGACGCACTGCACAAAAAACAAAAAGGGCGGTATGTAGAAGCGTGGTAAAAAAAAAAAAATCTAGAATCGTCTTTAACTTATCTTTAATCCTACTGGGTGCCTGGCTCTTTTGTATGGGGACTGACCAACCTTAGTGTACATATTTAAAAAAATAAAGTTCCGATCGGTCAGATTTTCAAAAATTTGAAACAATCGATGAACTAATTTTTATTAGGAAAATAATTGTTTACATTTTCTTACCAACATAACAATTAAACATATAAAATTTTAGGGTTTTTATATTTATTTTTTATTTTTGAAAAGGTTCGGTCGAAAAAGTGCAAAAATTGATTATTTGCCAACTCTTGAAAACCATTTTCTACTACTTTTTATTTACACTTGTGGTTTCCAAACCATTTAATTATCTCTATCCAATAAAAGAATATAGCGGCTTACAAGAACTAAAAACGGAAGAGTTGGTCAATAATGGGTTAAAGAGGTTTGAGTCTCAGCTGCATTGATCCTTGAACTTGAAAATTGGTAAACTATCCACTAGGACCTAATGGCAAGACTTTTTTCATTGCGTGGCAAAAAAAAAGACAATGGCCGTTTCAAAAATGGGCATTTCAAAATTTATTAAATCTTTTTTTATGCGTTTTGCTAAATTAATCAATGAATTTAAATCTCTTTTCGTAATTCAGAGCAAACTTTTTTTGAGTTGAACATTTTTTAATCTCAAATATTATAGAAAAGACAAACAATATTAAAAATAATTTTTAAAGGATATAAAAAATAATATTTTGTGGCTTTCATTGCAAACAAAAATTAATGCGCTTAAGGGCTAAGAAGTCTTGAAAAAATAAAGGGATTTTATTATTAAAACAAAAATATAAGAAAATTAGCAATCCAAAATAGATTAACCTCACTTTACATCGAAATTGAACCATTGGTTATAAAAATATAGTTTTATGAAAACATTATTTTAAATATATGAATGTAGGAGTTATGTTTAGGTATATGTGAAAATATTTCTAAAGGAATGCATATTTGATATATGTATAATAGGGTGTCCTTTAGAAATAGATTTGTCATTACACCCCCCTAGTTTTATTACAAATGATTCCAAATGGAAAAAATCGATTTTTTTGGAAAACATTAACCCGTGTTAATAGTGGGCTGAAAATGGCCCATTTTTGAAAACATTATTATTAAAAATTCCCAAAATTCGAAGTCTCGAAAAAATTATTTTTTATTTAATTTATTCATTTAGCATATATACCCTATGGGGAATGGGACCGGTCCTGCGAGTTCCACAGGCTCGGTCCCTTCGTGCCAGAGACGCGTCCTCTGCTAACCCTACCCTACGTAAACAACTGGCAACTTTAACATGGGATTGTCATAGGAGGGGTCATTTGTCCTGCTTTAAACCACATAGTGGCATGCCACAGCACTAACCAGATAATACTTATTTTGCTTTAATACTTTGGAGTTAAAAACTTTTAACTATTGCAAAATCTTCGGTAGTTAAGGCGTATATTTGAGTATACAGAAATATTTATTAAAAATTCCCAATATAAATTGCAAAGAAAACAATTTAATAATTTTTAATGTAAAAAATGGTAGAAAATGAAACAATAAATTTCTAACTCATTGACTTTTTCTAGTCAATATGTATGCCAGTTAGCTGATATGTCCTACTTCTACCAGTCACGGAACTAGTCTTTTTAGATCAATTTACACTACGTAACTCACAACAATTATAAATAATACTAGTTCTGTGATAAGTCCTTTTCCAGTAGTCCAGGTTCTGTTAGGTCAATTTTCGCATGCCGATAATTTTTTAATAAAAAAAAAATAAAAAAAAAATAAAAAAATAAATATCGACAAAAAAACAAAATTAATAATTTTTAGTTCAAAAAATAAAAGAAAACTAAACAGCTTCCAATGGGTAAAATTCTGGCCAACTGGCTTTTTCTTGTTAATAAGCATTCTGGTTAAGTGGTATGTCCTCCCTTTACCAGTCACAGGATTGGTAATTTTAGGGCAATTGACACTGCTTAACCCACTGCAGTATTAAAATATACCAGTCCTGTGATAAGTCCTTCTTTAACCAGTCACTTTTAGGTAAATTGACTCCTCATTCCCCATAGGGTATATCCAAACTTATTCATATATTTAATTCTAATTTTATCAGATAGCATTAACCTACTTTAGCCTATAATCCAAAACGACCCACGAATTTGATAAAAATGCAAAAACATCTTTTTTTTAATTAATTTTAAAGATTATTTAAAATGCCTAATTTAAAGATATCAATTGCTATTTTTATAATATAATAGTTGTTAATTAAAAAATAAATAATTTGAAAAAGATAATTCGAGTTTGTGTTTGGAGCAGCTCCTTTCCAGGACATTTTCTGAAAATTTCTTATTTTATTTGTTTTTTTTGTATCAATCTAAAGGCTTTACAATCTTGTAGACATAAATAAAATTAAGTTTCATGGGTTTTTTTTTAATTTTGACCTTAGGAAACTAAGTGTTAAACAAAAGTTAGATAAAAGTAAAGATAATTTTTGTTTAATAAAATGTAAGTGATATATTTCCGAAAACTATGCAAACTTTGATAAAAAACATTCCAATTTTGGTAAATTTTTTATGAAATAAGCAATTTTCAGAAAATGTCCCGGAAAAGAGTTACTCCAAACAAAAACTCGAATAATTATAATTTTTCCAATTTATTTATTTTTTCTTTAATTAGAACTATTATACAAATATACATGGACCTATTCAAATTAGGCATTTTAAACAATCTTTAAAATTAATTTTAAAAAACAAGTTTTTGTATTTTTATCAAATTCGTGGGCCATTTTGGATTCCGGGATAAAATTGGTTAATGATATCCGATGAAGTTTAATTCCATATATAAAAATTTTGGGTTTATTAAAACAATAAATGAATTAATAATAAATCTTTTTTTTATTTTAGTTAGTCTCTTTACAGGAAGAAGAAGAAAACATTTTTATTGAAAATTTTTACGGACACAAGGGATACACCAGACTGCCGCAGTTTCGTCGCCCTCCTGAGACTCGTCAGTGATTAATTTATGTGTCAATTGAAGAAAGTATTTTATATTGTTAATTTGCTCTATATGAAAAACTTTTTTACTTTTTTTGTGTCGTACTGGGATTCAAACCCACTGCCTTAGCATCAAGCTATGTATCGTAATCTCACATCTTAACGAGTTGAGCTACGATCGACACAGCGATGACTGTGGCTAAGTGGAGTTTTGTCACACTACTTACACACAAGTATTGTTTCTATCAGAAGAGACAGAATTAACTAATACCAATGCACAATTAATTTCTCAACTAGAATGATTCTTCTTCTTAATCCTATCTCGCTTTCACAAGTAATAAACTGCGGCAGTCGGATGTATCCCTTGTGTCCGTAAAATTTTTCAATAAAAATGTTTTCTTCTTCTTCTTCCTGTAAAGAGACTAACTAAAATAAAATTCTACAGTAATTAATAAAAAAATAATTACGATTGTCATTATCTGACGGTTGCAAAACAATTTCTAAAATAAATCTTTTTGATACTTCGAAATTTGGGAATTTTAAATAATAGTAGATCTTTTTTCCAAAAAGGGTCATTTTCGGATAACATTCGGCACGGATTAAACGTTTTCCAAAATAAAATCGATTTATTCCATTTGGACCATTTTTTTGAGTAGAAGTTTATGACCGATTATGGCCAAAAGGCTAGGTCATTGAAAATGAAGAAAATAAATAAATAAATAAAATAAAACTGGGGGGTATAATGAATAATAATCGACAAGTAGTTATATTAAGGGACATCCTAATATACATGTATAAATATAATATTGTTGGTATAATTTTTAAGAATATTTTTGCTTAAATATATGCAGTTACATACATATAAATTTAGTAAAGTCCCGGTTAAACAAACGATTTAAAGTCGGTATCTTTTGACGCACGGAATAAAACACTGAATTTCTTCTAAACAACTTTATTGCATCAACCTGTGTGTCTAATCATAAGGTTGTTAACCGAGACTTTACTGTATTTAAGGATATTCGAATAATTTTCAATAAATTTATATACAATATTTTAAGGAAGTTTTTCCTTTTTTTGTCGACCAAAATATGTCATTGTATGATTTTTGGGGTATCATAAAAATTCCCTGTTATTTATGAATGACAAAATTTTACACACATTCTTGATATAATACATATTTGTAATTTTACATAGTACAAGAAACTAACAACAGTCTTGTTTTTTTCCTATACGTGTTACGAAATCCCATACAAAATTCGACATTGGACATGTTAAGTGTTAACTCTTTTAATTTTTTCAACTTCGATCAATTGTCAGTTTGTATTCAAATATATTTAACGTGTTGCTGTTTCACATCCACGTTAAATGTGAGGAACAAAACAAGGCTAATATAATAATGAGATTTTAAAATAAGGAATATTTTTGCGACAAAAATAATATGGTTCAGCAAACAAATTTAATATGGGTGAAGGGTTATTGCTATTAATGTTATGCCATAAATATGTCCACTTAAGAAGCAATCTATGGTTGAATTAATATTTAAAGCTTAATCCATATTGTTCTCTATAGCAAACTTTTAACTAAATATTGTTTAAATATAAAGTATTTTTTTCAAATATTTAATCCCAATAAGCATTTTTTGCTGGAATTGAAGTATGAATCAAGTGAAATTAAAGTCATAAGGAGTGAGATCGAATAAATCCTAACACAGATTATCACTTATAACTTTTTTATGTTTAAAAGTGAACTTTTTTTTTAATCAAGTTATCTTTTAAAAAGTGGCCAGATGATGTGTATAAATTATTAGCAAAATCGAATATTACTTTGTTTACAAATGGAAGCTGAACAAAAAGTGAGTAAAGGAGCTTTTTTTTGCCAGTTTTAATGCCCTAATTGATAGGAGCAGACCATTTCCAAAAAAAGTGACAGTATTGGGAACTTGCTTTGTAGCCTTTATCAATAATTTAAAAAGAATCTTAATATTAATTATTTTTTTCTGAGTTCTGAACAATTAAGCCTATTTTTTTCTACGAAATTTAAGGTTTTTTTTTGTAAAAGTGCTACTTTTTTTTGTTTTCACTTTTTGTTCAAAGTCCATTTGTAAACAAAGTAATGATCCGATTTCGCTAATAATTTATACACATTATCTAGCGACTTTTTAAAAGATAACTTGATTCAAAAAAAGTTCAGTTTTAAACATAAAAAAGTTATAAGTGATAATCTGTGTTAGGACTTATTCGATCTCACTCTTTATTTTCAAGTTTCAAGCCTTGATTTATAATTTATTTACACTGTAATTCAATAGCATATTCCAGCAAAATGGATACTTGATTTCAAGTCGAACAGTGTAAATATAGTTTAATTCAAACCTTGAATCATAGTTCAATTCAAGTTAAAACATTATACTAATAACACTTGAATTCAAGCCCTAAATATAAGTCTTTGAAACAATTTATTTATTTTTACATAATTTTTTTTTCTACATACTTACGCATTAAAAATTTAGGTCTTGTTTACAGAAAACCATTGTGCACATTTTGTTTGATTGGACTGATCCTTTATTAAAAAGAGTGGAAGTTTTTTTAGTCTTACACTCAAAAAAAAAGTTAGTAAAGTCAGCAAAAAATTTTGCAGAGTCAGTAAAATTTTAGTCAGAAGTGTGCTTGCAAAAAAATTGCTAATGTCAGAAAAGCTTTTGCTAAAAATCAGTTCGCTGAATTTTAGCAAAAGCTTTGCAGCAAAAGGTTTGCTAACACTTAGTTGATTAAAAATTCAAAAATTCTTGCTAAAAGTTAATAAAAATTATGCTGAATGTTAGTAGACTAAAAAAAACTTTAAAAATTTGTAGAAAAATTATATATTAGTTAATTTATTTAGTGAAAATCTTACATTTTTTTGTGATTCTTTTAAAAATAATTTACAATACCTTACAAAATATAAAACTGTTAATAATCCCATATTAACGGCATGTATTAATTTATTATCTGAAAATATATAGAAATAATTGTATCTAACATAAGCAAAATAGTATTTCAACGACTTACATCGATGGTTTCTAAAAGCAGTAATTCTAGATACGAAACAAAAAATAACTAAATATGACGCATACAAGCCTTTTTTGCAATAAGGAAAAGGAAACATAAAAAATTTCCCAAGTCCATGTCTTTTGATTTAGTCTGTCTACCTGAACGTATGTTGTTTGACGACACTACATAATATCACTATGCATGAATATCACTATAAACATTTAGTTAACAAATACACATTTAATCTTTACTAAATTTAAATATTTTATTTTGTCTTTAATTAAATTACAGTTACTTTGACAAACCGGTGACAGGGCATAATTTAAGTTTTTTTAAACCACAATGTATGTAAACACATTGTTGACATGCTTTTTGTCTTATATACGAAAAAAAGATACAAAAATGATTCCATGGTTAATATGTCTTACTAGAGTTGTACTTTTTAGTATCATTTTATTCGACCCTACCACATCTTGACATGCCGGGACACATACTTCATTCTGCGTATCTTTTTGTCTGATCCATACTATTTAGGGACTTATTAGCACAATTTTTTAGCAAAATAAATTAGTAAAACATTAGTACAAACATTTAAGTGCTGAATAAGTATAACTGAAATTTTAGCTAAAAACACAATTTCAGCAAAAAATTTTGCTAAAAAATAATATACTTGATTTACAAGACGTTTTACTAATTTTCTACTAACTTATTTTTTGACTGTACTGAAATAAGGAAAAAAGAATGTTATGGCAGAGTTCAGTTGTAAATGCGACTTACCTTTAAAGTATAATCGGTGGAAGATAAATAGATTTTATTTAAATCTCTGCAGGAAAATTTTTATTTTGAATATTTTTGAAATTTATTTTTCAATACGTATTGACATATTTTTATTTTGAATATTTTTGAAATTTATTTTTCAATATTGACATACAAAAAAAACAAAAATCAAATAATTTGCTTTAACTTGATTTTTACTTGAATTTAATGCCGAATTTAAAAGCACTTGAATTTTAAGGTTTTCATTGATTATTGGAATGTATTAAAAAAAAATGATTCCTATAAATATCTTTCAACAAACAATTTGAAAAATGTTAAGACATAAATATCCCTCTTAAGCCAGATTTAAAAATTAAATCTTTATTAATTTTCGAACATTAACAGTTTTATTTTTCGTAATTAATATTATTACTTTGATCTTCTATTTAATAACAAATTATTTTCCCTTTTAAAAAATTGGCCTTTAAATTTTTATTATTATTATTTTACTAAAAGCTTTTAACAATTTTACCATAAAAATAATTAAAAACATATTAAATCTTTATTTTTATGTTACTTTTCACAGTATAAATCGTTTATATACACTCGCATCTACACATACTATCTACAGCTTAATTTTTATAAATGGCTTGAAAAGATTATATTCTTTTTTTGGCAGCTGTACATAAAAACACCAGATAACATATTTAAACAGACAAGTGAGGTATATACCCAAACAGCAAACTGAAAAATTAATTATAGAAAAATAGTATTTTAAAAATGAAAAATGTATTAAGGAAAACATATTTATAAAGTTAAAGAATATAGAGAAAATTAAGGCAACCCAGGTGAAAAAGTTCATATATGATCGATCATACATTCTCATATATGGTTGCATGTATGAACATGTATGGTTCCATTTATGGCCATATATGTACATATATGTAATGTATGGGATCATATATGGGTAAATACATGCAAAGCAAAGTTCATATATGGATATATATGACACCATATATGATAATATATTGCATATATTGGTTCGTATATTGCTTCATATATACCAGATATCTCCATATATGAATTCATATATTATTTCATATATGGGAAATATGTTTTAATGTTTTAGCAGATATGACTACTTAAGGACGATTTTTTTTATTTTTAACCAATTCTCGCCGCTGACTAATTCATGACAAAAATATTTAAAAGAAAATAAATTTTAATGTTTCCATAATTTATAAAGACGATAGTACAGAATGAGTTAGTAAGATAAACATTTTTAAGATTTTTATTTTAATTGTAATATTGAATCTAATTGAGCTGTTTACGCAGGTTTTTTGTAATTTATGTTTCAGTATATCTTAAACTTTTAATACTGCTTCACATACACTTATTTTACTATTTATTTGCATACAATTCATAAAACATGTTTTGGTTTATATGAGATATCTCACTTGAATCTAAAGAAATATCAATAGTATTTTATGTGGTTAATTCTGAATCAGTATTTCCTAACATAACTAAACATCCCGCTTTTGGCGGAACTATCTCGCTTTTCAATATAATTTTTTCGCAAAAGAATTTTTACAAAAAATAAAATGATTTAAAAACGTTCAACATATTATAAATTTTGAGCTTATATGAATACGTATGAATTTAACAGTAACATGTTCTTAGAAGTATAATAGAAACATTTTCTTTTAATAAAAAGACAATATTTTTGATAAAAACTTTAAAAATGGCCTTTTTATACAAGCATGTGGGAAAAGTAATAATATATGACAACATATGAACATTCACATAAGACCATATATGTCCATATACCCTCAAATTTCGGATCCGATCATATATGAATTCATACATGAACTCATATATGTGGCCATATATGACAATTTTCACCTGGGAAGTAGATAAAGATTAAAAACTTTAAAGATAAAAAGCATTGACGAAACTGCGGCAGTCAGGTGTATCCCTTGTGTCCGTAAAATTTTTCAATAAAAATGTTTTCTTCTTCTTCTTCCTGTAGAGAGAAAAATTAATTACGATTGTCATTATCTGACGGTTGCAAAACACTTTCTAACATGAAATTTTAAGAAACTTGCTTAACGGCGACTCAATCTCTAACCTACACTTGGTATCCAACTATTGTATGTGAATAAAGCGCATCATAAAAACGTGATAATTACTTGTGAAAAAGAGATAGGATAAAGAAGAAAAAGCATTCTAGTTGAGAAATGAATTGTGCATTGGTATTAGTTAATTCTGTCTCTTCTGATCGAAACAATACTTGTGTGTAAGTAGTGTGACCAAACTCCACTTTAGCTACAGTCATCGCTGTGTCGACCGTGGCTCAACTGGTTAAGAGGTGAGATTACGATGCATAGCTTGATGCTAAGGCAGTGAGTTCAAATCACAGTACGATACCAAAAAATAAAAAGTTTTTCATATAGAGCAAATTAACAATATAAAATACTTTGTTCAATTGACACATAAATTAACCACTGACGAGTCCCAGGAGGGGACGAAACTGCGGCAGTCTGGTGTATCCCTTGTGTCCGTAAAATATTTCAATAAAAATGTTTTCTTCTTCTTCTTCCTGTAAAGAGACTAACTAAAGAACATTATTTAGTTTGTATCTCTTCTGCAATAAAATGTTAACTTGAACGACGTTAAATGATCTTTCGATAGTTTGGGAACAGCTGGTATTATATAGGCTACATTACTAACAGTTTTTGGACCTCTGCTACGTTAACCCTTTCAGTACCAACAATATTCTGTACTTCCAAAGAAGGTTTTGCAAACTTAACCATTCAATTTTGACTTGCATATTTTTGGTATTTTTAAGATAGGATTTCTTAACTCATTAAGGACAAGTCATAGATCGATGGACATTTTTTAACCCATTTCATTAATAAATGTATTGTATGTATTTTTTTGCTTAAAAGCGCTCTTTAGTGGAAATTTTAGCAACCAGAATTGAAACTTTGACCGAACATGAATCTTTTTTTTTATAAGTTTATTCAGAAAAGTTTATTGATAGAAAGTATATGAATTTTAATTTTTTTAAAGCAATTACTTTTAAAATATTTAGGAAAAATTTTGTAGTTTTTGTCTATTTTTCATAAATGGCATACGGCAACACCGATATCATAATTTTTAAAAGTATTGTTTAAAATTTTTTTTAAATTTTAGGTTTGAGTAAACTGAAATTATTATTGGCATATTTTTTGACTTTGGATATTTGGAACAAAGTCATGTGGCTAAAGAGAAGTTTAGAGGAAATTAAAAAACAAAATGCAATACCCTCTAGGTACATAGGACTCCTGGTTCAAAAAAAAAAACGGAAATATGTATTTACATACAAGTGTAGGTACGATTTCAAAAATGGACCAGTTTTCCAGATCCATTATGAGCGGCCCAAAATAGAGCCATTTTAGTAAATTTTAGATCCTTTAGGGCAGGGGTGCCCACGGCCTATGCGCTTGGTACTTAATTGTTTTTGTAAAAACACTTGGCTATAGGCTGTGTGTTTTAATACACATATAGAGCGCTCAGCACTAGCAATACGAAATACACAAACAACTTTGTCTTATTAGTTTTTTTGTCGTTCTTCACTTTATACACGCAAGCGCAAAGCAACAACACTTTCGTATGCTTTGCTGGTAAACATTGAAATATTTTTTTTCTTTTTTCTTTGTATGTATTGGTTTTTACAACAAAAATGTTGAATAAAAATTAGTTTTTCTTTAAATGTATTGGTGTTTGCTCTTCCATAAGGAACTTTTGGGCACTCCTGCTTTAGGGAGAGGAATATTTGTAAACTTTTTTTATATGTAAAAAACGGTTTTCAAAGAAAGTGAACGAAAAACAGCTTGAACTTGATTCATTAGGTTTAAGTAGTGCCTGAAAAAATAACAAATGTTAATAATACATATTATATCACTACACTGAGAGAATTATCTTCACTTCATATATTCTATGAAACCGGATTCATTAAAGTCAATGTTTATGACATGTTTGTAGAGTAAAGGAAAATCTTTATTAAACTAATGAATCTGGATAAATTTATTATGTTCTGAAGCATTTTCAAGGAAAAATTGCCTGCTTTAAAGCATTCTCTTCTTTGAGTAACAAATATTTATTATTTTTTTACACAAAACTCCCGATATGTTTTAAAACTTTAATTTAAAATAAATGTACATACAAGTTTGATATAATTTTATTAAAAATAAAAATTATGTTTTTTTCGACCTTTTAATGTGCAATTAAAATCAAAATTATTTAAGTTGAATACTTATTAGGATATTGTCCAAACAAATTATCTATAGAGTTTTTGTTTTCAAATTTATTCTTTGACCCTTTCAGGAATGTGTTGATAGATCTATTTCGGGAATTTTTCTAGGTTCCCATCATCAGAACACGTTTTGAAAGAAGTGACAATCCCATGCAAAACATCAAACATTCATATAAACTAGTTTTCTCACTAAATGAGAACTAATATATGAGCTTGAAGTTAAAGATTACCACCATTGATTAAAAATATGGCCTCGAACTTGAATAATTTTCATTTTCATAAATGTACATATATATTAAACAGTTCTTGGACTGTTATTCAGATTTTTCCTATATACAATTTCAATTAGAATTTCAGTCATTTTGTACATACAAAAATTTTAATTCTTAAACATTTTTTCTAGAAGGTAAAAACAAACGATTGCATTAAAATATTAATGAGATTTTTCCGATGCGCAGAGATCTTTAAATATTTAGAAGTGTTGGATTAACAGAATTGATTCTAATTGAAAGCAAATAAAACAAATTACAGTCGGTTAAACATGGAACATTTAATACCCTATACCTATAATGCGGATCAGGTTAAGAACTTTTTAGGGACGTTAGACCTTCTTTGCTAAAATTGAGTTAAAAATTCATAATTTGTTTCAACTTTAAATTTTTTTGCGAAAACGGTTCTAATAATATAATTATAAGTCAATTAAAAATTTTTTAATCGACCTTTCTTAGTTTTTTACTTAAAATTTTTATTAGAAGTTTTCCTAATCAGGCTTTCATGGTTTTCAACTGCAAATAAATGATTATTTCATTTTTCAACCCGACGTTTCGTTGTGATTATTCCAACAACTTCAGGGGTTTGATTTTATTGAATATATAATCTTTTTTGTCAGGTTTATTATTTAAATTTCTTTAACAAAATTTGTTAAAAACACAAATTTATAATTAAAAATAAATTTAAAAATAAATAAAATAAAATATCACAGATTGGAACTTTTCTTAATGTATCACAGTTGAAACTGAATGCAAAAATTCAGGAATGTAAAAATCTTTTATAAACATAATGTATCTGATGTTTTATCGTATTTAAACAAATTTATGTGTTCATTCCGAGAGTAGTCTAATATGGTCCGATTTTAACGAATTTCGGCAAAATGAATAGAAGACACTTGAACATTTTTTGTTCCACATTTCAATTTTATATCTGTTTTTTTTTTCTTAACCTTTAAAATTCATACTATATTACAACGTGCTTGATTACTAAGAAGACAAGAATGGAGCAAAATTGATTATAAATAGGTTTTTTGTTAAAGTTCTGCCTATTATGGAGGCTCTAACTTTTCTAAAACTTCGGGTTCTGATGAGATCTTTAGCCAGATCGAAATACTAGTATCAACCTAGCTAATATGTTTGATTTGCTTTATTTTTGTAAATATACGGAGGTTGAAAGCTCGTTATAAATTTAAAATAACATAAAAATAATCTCGATGTATATAAAAACAAAAAACTAATATAACTGTAAAAATTATTACTTGAGCCAGAGTACAAACTAAAAATTTTTTATATAAATAGAACATTTTTGGTCTTCAAAGTTTAGTAACGTCATGATGCTTGTTAGGAAAAGACCTAACCACGTGCTTGATTACTAAGAAGACAAGAACGGAGGCAAAATTGATTATTAATAGGTTTTTTGTTAAAGTTCTGCCTATTATGGAGGCTCTAACTTTTCTAAAACTTCGGGTTCTGATGAGATCTTTAGCCAGATCGAAATACTAGTATCAACCTAGCTAATATGTTTGATTTGCTTTATTTTTGTAAATATACGGAGGTTGAAAGCTCGCTATAATTTGAAAATAACGTGCTATCGTTAAACCTCGAATTTCTATATTATAATTGTGATATTTTTTGTTTGAAAAAAAATTATTTAAATTTAATTTTATAGGAAAAATTTAAAACTTCTAACATTTGATTCCAATACATTGCAATTAGATGATTTTAATTTAAAACAAAAACTCATTTATTATTATTATTTTTTTTAAACCTTCTATGATAAAATTACATAGAAAAAAACATAAAAAAAAATATATTCTCATTAATTTAATACTAATCAATTTCAAAAACTAACCTTGTTTTACCAAACTCCCACGACTACCCTTGACGATCAAAAAAAAACATAAATTCATTAAGAAATTCCCATAAAAAATCTCACCCAAACGAAGGAGGACATAAAAAGTGCAAAATAAAAATAAAAAAAAAATCCAACACCGAAAGCGACAATTTTACACTAGTAAAGTCATAAAAAAATTATTGATTTTCATGTTCATGTTCATGTTGCTTTTACAATATTTTCATTTATACACTTAAATGGGCAAAAAATTCGAACTCTACTTCCCCCCTTTTTTTGCAAAATTCATACATACCTTTTTCTAAATATAAGAAATAAAGAACAAAAATGTATAGAAAAAATGGAAAACATATACTACCAACATATTTGAAGAAAATTTGTAATGCAAGACATTTTTTTAGACTAGAAAGAAAGAAAGCAAACAAAAAAAAAAAACCAAAAATCACCCCTTAACTTTAAGGACTTGAAAGAATTTTTTTATATTTAAGCACGTTTTTTTGAAGAATTATACAAAAAAAAAGGCCCTGCCAAAGGTTTTTCTTAATATTTGTGGGAAATAATAAATAAAATACAAAGAAGTGTTGGATATAACATAAGTAAACATAAACTTTTTGGTAAACAAATAATAAATAATAACATATTGCCAGGACATGATTTGAAAAATTTTAAGAAAACTTAAAAAAAAGGTCATAAAACTTAAATTATTTTGGGTTTGGGTATAATTTGAAATATTTTAATTTTATTTAAATATTTCAATTCTAATTTTATTTAAATAATATTCCTAACATAAAGACTGACAAAATTTGTTATAGCTCCTTAAATCTGCAGCAGATAATTGAAAAAATTCAAAGTTAAATTAAGATTTCTCATATAAAATGGAGAGAATTTCAAATGAAATTCTGATTTTATATTTAAAATTAATGATATTCCGATTTTCTATTTTATTTTCCAAATAAAGTTAAGATTTTCCATTTGAAGTTAGGGAAATTATAAATAAAATTGCGAATTGCCATTTCAAATTTAAAAAATTTCCAATAAAATTGAAATTTTCCATTTGACATTGAGAAAATTTTTTTTTTTTTTTTTTATATTGAACCAACACTCAGGGGATTCCCCTACTAATGCATTGCATTGTGTTGATATCATGAAAATAGGTTATGGGGAGGAGGAAAGAGGGAGTAGTGTTTGTGGACATTTGACTTGAATTTTTCTAAATTGTAATTTGCAGGGAAGACCTACGCAGGGAGACAATTCCACATACGGCTAGTACGACTGAAAAACGAATTTTCTCTGTAATGCGTTGTGCGATTTGCCGGGCTATAGACAACAAAGGATGAGATCTACTTGATAAGCGAGAAGTACGAAAACAGACCCGGTCCCTCGGGATGAGTCTCAGCAGAACACTACCCATGGTAATATCTATAGAACAAAGTCACACAACCCACATTCTGACGAAACCTACTGTCGTTGATAAGTATTGTATGTATTATAAATATTTATTTTATGTTTAGGCACTAATGAATCCTCATGCATCAAGTTTTACAATATCGAATTTCGAAACGGTTTGATTAGAAGAGCTAATTTTTACTCTTTGCTCCTTTTCAATTTACAAGCATATTTTAATTTTTTCTAAATTTTGATTCCACTCTATCGTATTTGACGCCTTTTCTTATCATATAAATACATTTTTCTCTGATTTTTCTTCAGCAGATTTCGTTTGGGCGTTAATGGGTTAAATGATTTTTCGTTTTAAATTGGGATATTTTCAAATTAAATCAAGAAAAGTTGAAGTGAAATTGGAAAAATAAAATTTTATTTTTTAATAATTGCAAATTAATTACAGAATTTTATTATAAAATTCTCAAATTCTGCTTTATTTTATTATTTTCAACTTCATTTTTAATGATCTCAATTTAAAATATTGTAATACCAAATTCATTTGTAAGTTTCTTTATTTAAATTCTAATTTTCTGTATTTCAAAATAAAAGTGTTGGGTAAAAAACGGCTGTTTAACGAAATGTCAAAATTCAACACCCAACTCGGTGAGTCCTTGACCGATCCCGCCTAAATTTCGTGTAATAACTACTACCCAATAGGTCTCAACTTGCTGCAAGTTTCATGCCGATCCCCCATAAATAAAATTGCAAAATTTATTGAGATTTTCCATTTGATATTGAGAATATTCCAATTTATATTTTAATTGCAATTGGAACTAAATTAAGAAAAGTTTAAGAAACTTTAAGAAAAACAAAAATTGTTACAGCTCCTTAAATCTTTAGCAGATCAAATTGAGCTTCAAATAATTAAAAAAATTACAAGTTAAAATGAGATTTTTCATATAAAATTGGGAAAATTTCAAATGAAATTGTGATTTTACATTTAAATTAAAAAAAAAAATCCAAATGAAATTCTGATTTTCCATCTTATTTTCCACATAAAATTAGGATTTTAAATTTCAAATTAAGAAAATTATAAATGAAATTGGGATTTTCCATTACAAATTAAAATAATGCCCAATAAAATTGAGATTTTCCATATTTATTGAGTAAATTCCATTTGATATTGAAATTTTTCATTTTTAATTAGGAAAAGTCGAATTCAAATTAAGACTTTGAAAATAGAAAAAATCTAGGTGAAATTGAGACTTTCTTCTAAAATTATTTCTAAAATTATATTTTTTATAATTAAAAACAATACAAGTTTTTATTAAATGTTTTCTTACTTTAATTGTGCAATGTTGGCACTTCTGAGTATAATATACAATACAGAAAAAGCTAATAGGAAAGAAAACTGCAATTTAGCTGCATTACCTTCGGGGCCATACTTGGGTGTGATCGCTAAACGGTCATGACTTGGTATTGCTACGTTTGTAATTTAAGATGAGCGCAGGTTTGATTCTTACAGACTCAGATTGTTGAAAATTTATCATATAGAGACAATCTGACAATTATAAATACACAAATAATAATACAATTTAAAATGGAAAATCACTGATGAGCCTGTCCATAAAAAGGCAGAAACAAGTCTAGTCTGATTTAAAAATTAATAGTGTTTATAGTTTTTATAGAACCTCAACATTTCTAAATTAAATTTGTCAAATGCATATTAATTAAAAATTAATTGCGACTGTCTATATGACGTTAATATAACACTGTACTAAAAAAGAAAATTATTCAAGTTCGAAGCAGTACTCTATATACTCTACACGTTTGAAATAAGTGACAATCCTATACGAAACATCAAACATTCATATAAACTAATTTGCTCACTAAACGAGAACTAATATATGAGCTCGAAGTTAAACCATTGATCAAAAATAAATTGGTAGATATATAATACACGCTTTTTGTTTTTTTTTCTCCTTGTTATTTTCACACTTGTTTTGTTTTACAAATAATTTTCATATTTTTTTATTGAAAACTAAAAAATTTTAAAATTCTTCTTTGTTTAATTTTTTTTAGCTTTATTTTTATTTCAATTATAATAATCTTAATTTTATTTGTTTCTAATTTTCTAAATTTAAGCTTGAAGGGCATTTCACACGCTATCCACCTCTGTCCACCCATATCCACTATTTCCCATTCTTGGTGATATGAAACGGCAAGTTATTGAAAATTCCCTTTTAAAAATTACAGTTCGTATCAATAATACTGGGAAATATTAGATATGGATGGACAGAGGTGGATAGCGTATGAATCAAGCTCGATTAAAAAAAAATCTCGAATTAAAAATCTAATCTTCTTTTAAAATTTTCTTAATTTAAAATGAAAAATATTTTAATTTCAGTTTATGAAACTTCATTCGGAAAGCTCTCAATTTTAATTGGAAATGGTGTAATAAATACTAGGAAATCACAATCTCAAAAAAAAATCTCTTAGAAACTTGTATATTTTGTAGATATTTCTTATAATTTTGCTTTATAATTCGTTAACTCATTAATGACACGTCATAGATCCGCTGGACATTTTTCAACCAAACTTCTCAGATATATAGAACCTTGCTTCATTTAGAAATTTTTGCCATTTTTTTACCTTAAAGCGCCCTCTAGTGAAAATATTGGCAACCAAAGTTTAAACTTTGATAGCATATAAATATTTTCTGAATCTTTATTTAAAAATAATTGAAAAAAATAAATATTTTTATTTAACCAACTTTTACAAATTTTTTTTAAAAAGATCGTGGTTTTTTGATCATTTATTAAAATTTACATATGGCAACCCTCACAATAAGTTCAGTAGTATTTTAATAAAAAAAACTATCCATCATTTATGTTTTAAGTGAAAGCGGAATACATTTTGGAATATTTTATTTGAAAAGTTCATGGATCGATCGGTCAGATTTTCAAAATTAACAGACAATCGATGAACTAATTTCTGCATGCAGAACAAATAGACTCTTGAATATGTTTGCAGGTAATTATTATATGTTTATAATAATTCAAATTTTCAAACGTAAACAAAGTTATATATGCTATTTAAAAATTTTTAGATATTATGTTTGAGACATGCTATCATACATATAATTAACATATAAATATTTGCATCCAAACATATATATATATTTGGAGGTAGACGTTTCTCAATTCTTCCAAGCATATATATAAATGTATATACTTACAGGCAAACATAATTATAGTTGCAAGCAAACATATTATATTAGAAACATGGGAAAGGGAAATGTTTTTCAAACAAAAGTATATTATCAGCATTTATATTCCCAGCAGGGCGTTTTGTCAGCGTGTAGCAGAGAAATGCATTTTCATATTTTTTCATCAATATAACAATCAAAAATATAAAATATTATATTTATAAAAAAGTTTTGAAAAAAGTTTGATGGAAAAGGCCAAAAATCGATTTTTTTTTTTCAAATAATTATTTGGAAACTCTGGATAACAATTTTTCACAATTTTTTTATTCACGATTATAATATAATAATTTTAAAAAAAGTACCATAAAAAAGGTCAAAAATTTATTTTTTTCAAATAATTATTCGGAAAATCTGTATAACAAATTTTTCACAATTTTTTATTCACGATTATAATATTATAATTTTTGAAAAAAGTACCATAAAAAAAGTCAAAACTTATTTTTTTTTAAGAATTATTTTATAACAATTTTTCACAATTTTTTTATTCACGATTATAGACAATATCGAGCCCTATCCGCCAGAAAGACGTAAGTAACCATTTTTCCATTTTCGGGTTTTTGATGAATATATTTATTTTGCGACCATTTGCATCATTGGTCAAAACTTCATAGCTCTAGGAAGTACCGTTACAAAGTTAGACAAAAACAAAAAAGGCGTAAGTGCTTATTCCTATATGACAAACAATAGTTTGTTTACATATTTCCTGACGGCAAAGTGTTACTTACGTCCTTTTTTATTTTACAAATAACTCAAAATCTAGGACACGCTCGATCATGTTTTATTCATCGTTGGATTCGTAATTCAAAAGACTTTAATTTGTTTATCATATGTTTATACTTTTCTTAAACCAAGCAAGAAATAAATCAAAAAGTAAAATTGGGTCACCCTTAAAGTGAGATTTGGTACAAAAAAAACAGTTTAGTTTTCTTTATATTTTGGTCTTTTATAACATATTTTAATTTCATTAAAATCCGATAAGCCAAAGAAAAACTTAGAAAAAAAAACTAAAAAATGCCTTTCCTGTAAAATTATGAAATTGTTACTTACGTCTTTTCGGCGGATAGGGCTCGATATGTTGAATAATTTTAAAGTTTTTAAATAACGTAATTATCTTTTTCCAGTAAAAAAATATACTAGGTCGAAAAAGGCACACTGTGTCAAAAACGAGTTAAAAAAACACCAATAACCTGTCTATAACGTTCGTCACTGACTTGTAATTGTAATTCATTAACACCAATATTTGCAATACAAAGTTTTATTTATATAGAAATCCTTAATTGTTTCCATATTTTTGCTATATATCAAGTTCACTTCCTTTCCTTACAATTTCCCCATATTTAACAAATGCTTATATTTAAATCCTTAAACATAAAAAAACGCTTTAATACAAATTGTGCTACAAAACGTAGAACAGGAAAAAAAAATCCTCACACACTAATTGCCGTTAGGCTTTCAAAGAAAAAACCGCCATTATATATCTTTACAAACCATTCTGTTTTGTACTAGACAGGGATGTTAAATTTAAAATTAGAAAAATTGTCCTTTTTCTGTAGTAACAGTACTTTTTTTTCAAAAAATTTTAACGATTCTAAATTTGATGCTAAATTTAAACAAGAACAGTTTTCCATTAAAAATTTCGCAGATTTCTAGAGTTTATTCTATTTAGAAACTTAATTTATTTATATCTTTTGTGTAGCTTTTTCTATCAAAAACAATTCCATTGGTTAATATTTTTCAGAATTTGAAAACTTTTTTCTAAAATTGTTTTTTTATGTATTCACTTAGAATATTTTTATAGTGTATAGTTTATCTCCAAGTATTTAGGAGAATTTCAAATCAAAAAAAGATTTTTCGTACATTTTATGCAAAAACTAGTAATATTTTGCTAAGTTTTTACTTGAATCTGTACTAAAAAAAAAGTCCCTAAAGTTAGCATTAGTTGAGTCAGCAAAATTTTTGCTGGGAGGATCCATGCAGAAAAATTGCTAATTACTGTAAATTCAGCAAATAGTTTTGCTGACACTTACACTCGAAAAAAGCCAATAAAGTTAGCAACATTTTTGCTGGGAGGATATTTTCTAAATTTTATTTTGGAACTCTGTGTTTTAATTTATATATTCTGAATTACAGTTGCTACATTCAGAAAACAGTATCAGTTAAGGCCACCGAATTTGTTGACAATCGAATTCTGGCGTTTATGACAACTATCGTAATGTTAAATTATATGTTTAGTCGTGGTAGCTAATATTCAGACTTGGGCGACGTCAATTACATTTCACAATCGTTTACTTGTGAAATTTTTCTATATCATTAATAATATCAGACCTACACTCACATTTGTGAGCTTAATCTCTTCCTTCGAAGATTTGTAAAATGTTTAATACCAAACATGGGGATTAGTAACAACATCTGGGTATTTAATTACAGGGCAATTACTCAATTATATCCAATTACATGTAATTGAACATACAAAAGTAATTGGCCTGTAACTAAATACCCAGATATTGGTATTATGTCCCATGTCTGATATTGAAAAAAATTCAAATTTTCCAAGCAAGCGTTTAAGCCCACAAGTGTGAGCGTAGATCTGAAATTATTAATGATATGGCAAAATTTCACAAGTGAATGATTATAAAATGTAATTGACGTCGCCCAAGTCTGCTAATATTCAGTTGTCTAACCCAATATTAAATTCCAAATAATTATTATTTCGTTCCACAAAATTTTATTGAAATTAAAAATTTTTTTTGATTTTTCTGGTACTGAACCGTGGCTTTCAGATTATTAGTCCTCTGTCCTAGTGATTGCTCTACAATCACTTTTAATTTCCATTGTCTTATTTGCTATTTAAACATTTGAATATTTTGTTTTAATTAAAAAAAAAAAAACTTTTTGAGTTTGTGTTTCTGAGATTTGAACTCGGAAGTTCTCAGTACAAGGCAAACTCTATACCCACTACACCACAAACACTTATAAATGTTGAGTGCTAAATTTGAATTTAAATATTTTGTTAGGAAAACAAACATTGTCTCAAATTCGTTTACCAATACCAATCAGAAGTTGTTTCTATAAACAATGCAATCCACAATTCGGTTGGTACTACTAAACCTCTAACTTAGTGGCATATTTGAATGCGAATACCGTATTTGCAATAACCACTTTTGATTATTGACAAATTTTTTAAAAATTTGATAGATGGTAATAATTCTCTTTGAATTATCCCAAAATAAATGATTGTTTCTGCCGCACAAAATTACTAACCGAATTTTATTTGAAAAGATGATTCGAAATACCAATAATTGGGTAAACGGATTATTTTTTAGTTCCTTATCCCTCTTTTTAATTTCCAGTACAGTATTTTTGCTTTATTAATCGATTATTGGTACACTCAGGAAACTTCTGCTGTAAATATTTGTAGTTTTTTGAGTTGTAATACAGTATCTTTATTTTTTAGTGAAAAAAACAGTAATTTTTAGCAGAATTAAATTTTTGACTACAGGTGTAGTTCATTTAAAAAGCATACAATAATTTCTTTTTATTTGAAAAAGTACAACAAATATTTATTTGTTTATTTTTTACTACATATCTAATTAATTAATTAATTAATTAATTAATTAATTAATTAATTAATTAATTAATTAATTAATTAATTAATTAATTAATTAATTAATTAATTAATTAATTAATAAATTAATTAATTAATTAATTAAATTAATTTAATGTTTGACTACATGTGTAGTTCATTAAAAAAACAAACCACATCAAATTACTGTATTATTATTTTACATTCATTTCATACAGTAGTTTTTTTTATTTTAAAAAGTAAAACAAAAAAAAATTTCGGTTATTTTTAACTCCATATGTGGCAGACTTGGGCTACGTCAATTACATTTCACAATCATTCACTTGTGAAATTTTTCTATATCATTAATAATTTCAGATCTACGCTCAAACTTGTGAGCTTAAACGCATCCTTGGAAATTTGTAAAAATAACAACATCTGAGTATTTAATTACAGGGCAATTACTCAATTACAGACAATTACATGTAATTAGATATAAAAAAGTAATTGGCCTGTAATTAAATACACAAACATTGGTAATATGTCCCATGTCTAATATTGATGAAATTCAGAATTTTCCAAGGAAGCGTTAAAGCTCACAAGTGTGAGAGTAGGTCGGAAATTATTAATGATATAGAAAAATTTCACAAAATTGTGAAATGTAATTGACGTCGCCCAAGTCTGATATGTTGTTCATTTTACTATAATTGTAGTTAAATTTTTGAACAGAAAAAAAACAAATGACAATTTTAGTAGAATTTACTGTAATGTAATTCGTCCTTTTAGCAAGTTAAATTTCATTTGTTTTCAACTACATTTTGCAGTGGTCTCTACCTACATAGTATGCTTAGTGTAGTTCCAAATAAAATAACGTCCCATCAAATAAATGTTAATGCTTACGACCGAATTCCGATCAATTCCTTTTCTGGGTATATAATATTGGGTTTTAAAAATAACGTATTAAAAATCCATTTGCTGTAGCCTTTATCGTCTCCATTGGCTGTAGCCTTTATTGTATTTGTATGCTAGCAAAAAAAAAAAATTTCATTTCATAAAAATTTTCTTCATCATATTAATATATTGTCATATAACATTTATGAAACATTTCATGAAAAGCTATGAAACTTCTTTATATATATGAAACATTTTATCAATTAAAGCCTGTCATTAATTCGCTATTTTATGACACAACATCATCATATATATGAAGTGTTACGTTGAAAGAAAATCAATGAATTTTTTCTTCATAATTATGAAGTTTTTCATAAATATGATGAAGCTTTTTTCTCTGGGTGTACATTTATTTTAACTTGCGAAATTTAGTGAAATTAATGTGTACCCAAGTAATATAAAAGTATATGATCATTTAAAATAGCATATGTATCAATATGTATTTATATATATATAATAATGTTTTTAAAATGTTTTACCAAAAATATGCATGTATAAGCACATCCAATCATGTATAAAAAAATACTATTCTGAATTTTATATATGATAATACATGGTTTATAAATTTAATTAAACTTTTATAAAATTAGATATAACCCAATACATAATTATATATAATACATAAGTATATACAATACATAATATATCTTCTGTCATTTTAGACATAATTATATATAATACAAAATTTGTAAAAATGTTTTAAGTCAATTGCTACATATATAACTATATACATATAATTGAAAAATCACAAACTAATTTTACGAAAGTTTTGCGAAATCGATTTTTATTACAAATAACAAACCACTTTAATATTGACGAAAATAAAATTTAATTCAATAAAAAATTAACAATTGTTGTAAAACGAAAATTGTATGTCCTACAAAAAAAAAAAAAAAAAACACAAAAAACAAGAAATTTCTGAGATTATGTATGCAAGAACAAAAACACCGTGTATTGAATAAAACTAGTTTTAATCACAACAAAACTCGACCTGACAATAGATCAGTGGTCTAAAGCGCTCTGTCTAACGTGTAGTACGAGTGCATGTGGCATTAGAAATCAGTTTATCTATACCATGGTCAGTGATTGCACAGAAAATTTCATATAGACGCAATCGAACAAATAAAAACATAACAAATATTACATTATTCAAAAAAAAAAAAAAAAACAGGGTCACTGACGAAGGTTCAATACCAGAAACTACGCAGTCTTATTCAGAAAAATTGAAAATTAACAATGTAGTTATGATTTTAGAAAATGCACCCATTCTTCTCTACCACGCCTTTCACAATTAAAATTAAATTGCATATTAATTATAGTAATAGTTGCAATTGTCTGAAAAAGACGTTAAAATTTAAACTCAAAGAAATTTAAGTTATTTACAAATTGTATGTATGCTTGACATTTCGTGTTTTTACCCCTTTTTATGGAGTTTAAATATATGTAACGTAATATCTTTTAATTAAATATATTTGCTTTATTATGTATCTAGTTGTATCTAATTATATATAATTGTATTAAATATAATATAATTAGATGTAATTATATCGTGACAAAACTTGGATAGAATTGGATATTTTTTTTTTTTTTTTTATTGTATCTATTTACACATAATTAGATCCTTAGTGTTACAATTTAATAGAACCATTTTTCGGATCGAATTATATCCGCTTATATTTGCGGAAAATATTTCATAATATATAATTTTATATAAACGTTTTTACTCGGGTAATTATAGTTTTGCAATGCAGTGTATATCGGTAAAAAAAAGGTACTTAAACGGTTAATTTGTTACCTCTTAAAGTAAAATTGCACTAAATTTAGTACCAAAGTTTAAAACTTCTCATCCCTGATTCAAATCTATGTATATTGCACGTGTTGTTTTTCCTCGTTTAAAAAAAAAAAAAAAAAAAAAAAAGTACAAAAAAATTCCCTTAACATAAGAAAAATAATCATAAATGGAAAGAAATACCACGGGGGAACTATTGAAAACAAAAATATTTTCCATTTTTTTTTTTTTTTTTGTTAGCTTTTGCGCAATTTAACCTTTTTCTTTACCTAATATGAAAATCAGACTCTCTTCTCATATTATTTTTTTGGAATTTTCTTATAATTTTTTAAAGCCAAGTATTTTTCTTTTTATTTCTTCTTTTTTATTTCTTCTTTTTATTTATTTTTTTTTTATTCTACCAAAAAAAAAAAAACGTAAAAATTCTACCAAATTGTCTGACAATTTTATGCCATAGGGGATTTTTATTTCATACATCTTTATTTTGTTTTGGCAGCCCATTAATGACAGTTTAAGTTTAATACACAACTGTCAATTTTCATTTAATAAAAACATGGTTGATTTTGTTGTTTTTGTGTGAAAGTTTTTTTCTTTATTCTCCATTAAATTTGGCAAAAGGACTATATCATGGAAGCAATAAATATGCTAATTATGTTAATGTTTTTGTTTATTTTAGGTGATTGTATATTTTTCACACAAAAAAAAAAGAAGAAAATAATCGGATAATAGAATCAAAATATTTTAACAGGTAAGTTTTTGTTAGAATAGCATTAATATTTAATTTAAATTCAATATCAAACAAATTTTTAGTCAACATGGGAGGTCCTTTGAAAATTTTATTTTAAGGAATTTATTTAAAGAACATTAAAAATTTAATTTCAATTAAATAACGAATCGAAAAGAATACATTTTTATTCGCGAGAAAATAAAAAATAAAATTTAATTTGAGAATCAAAAATTAGGGTTAAATTATTTTTCCATCTAATTTTATAAATCAAATATTTATTAATGATTAATATATTTTTTTAAGTCATGTGTTAAGGCTCAATTAGTCTTGCCATTCCGTGCCGTAACGAATCAGCTGGTTTTTTTTTAAACATCAAGCATTCATATAAACTAGTTTTCTCACTAAACGAGAACTAATATATGAGCTCGAAGTTAAAGATTATCACCATTGATCAAAAATAAATTGTTTACTCCCCCTGTACATTTTGTTTTTGTTTTTTATTTTAAACAAAACAAGTGTGCAAAGGAAAAAACCAAAAAACTTGTATTGAATATCCACCAAAAGTAGACCTTGCACATAACAAACAAGTTTTTAATTTATTTTTGATCAATGCTGATAATCTTTAACTTCGAGCTCATATATAAGTTCTCGTTTAGTGAGAAAACTAGTTTATATGAATGCTTGATGTTTTACATGGGATTGGGATGGGATTCTTTCAAAACGTGTTCTGATGATGGGAACCTACGAAATTCCCGAAATAGATCTATCAACACATTCCTGAAAGTGGTCAATTAATAAATTTGAAAACAAAATCTCTATAGATTATTTGTTAGGACAATATCCTAATAAAGAAATATAGAGTATGTCCTCGAACTTGAATAATTTTCATTGCACAATTAAAGGTCGAAAATAATCATTTTTAATTTTTTTTTGTGTACGCCCCGGTAGGCTAGTTGGTAGCGTGCTGGCTTATCAGTGCGGGGGTCGTGGGTTCGATTCCCACCAGAGGCACTGGTCTGTTTTTGCTACAACGCGCCGAAGGCCATAGTAGCTAGTGCTCGGTTAGGGTAATAGTATATAATATGTAATTATATGATTATTAATTAATAAAATAAAACAATAAAAATAATTTTTTTTTTAATAAAAATTATATTAAACTTATTTTTAATATTTTAATAATTTTTAATATTTATTTGATTCATTTATTTGTATTTTATTTTATACCCAATTTGTTTCTTTGTAAGAATCATGAAATTACGTAAATGAAGGAAAATTGGTTTATTTTAATCTTTAAACGTGTAATTGGCCGCTTAATTCGTCGATTTTTTTGGACGCTCTAAGTGTTTTTTTTTTTTTTTTAATTTTTGACACATTATTATTTTTTTATTGATTTGACTGTTATTTTTACTAATATTGCAGTTATGTTTTAATAGTTAATAATAACTACAACTTTTTGTAATTTTTAAGACAAATGTAGTCATCGCCTTTTTAATTACATTTTTAATTATCTTAAGTGTCATTTTAAATTGTTTCTACTTAATTCCCTGAGTGTACGTTTTTATCTTCTCTATCGCATATCAAAATTTCATCAAATCAGTGTGCTCTCTAAGGATACCTTCCTTGTAAGTGTATAACATGTGTGTTTAAAAAAGCGCTACATTTTACCACTGTGTTTTTGACAGATCGCAAACTTGATTTCAGCCGTTTTTGGTAAATTGATTTACTACAGTTTTGTAAGCATTGCTGAAAGTAAGATAGTTGTAGGGTTTTAAATTAAAGACTTTAACCTGAACTTGTAAATGGTTCGAGTTGTCGATTCAGCAACTTTGTTACTGTTTCCATCTTGAGTCAAGGTTGCCAACTATACAACACAAAAAATAGCTAGATTTGAAAATAAAAATCGCTAGAAATCGCTTAACTCCTAAAACACTAAAAAAATTAATATTTATTAAAAAATCAGTCAGCTTTAGTCCAAAAACTAAATATTAACCCTGGAAGGTCATTCTTCGTTGAATCGACTACGCAAGACGTATGATCTTTACACAACAAAAATAAGAATGACTTTCTAGGGTTTAAATAATATTGCTCTATAATTTCTATCAAAACTACCTAATATAAGCGTAGTTTAAGTTTTAAAGAAGTTCCCAAGTTGGATTTTTTAAACGATAATGATTTTATTTATAAGTTTAATAAAAATAGTTGATCCCATAAAAAATACAATAAATAAAACAAAAGCGTAAACAATTTAGTATTCATAATGGTACCTATTTTCTTTCCAAGTTTATATATTTAAAAGATTTGCGCATTCTTTTCAATTTTAGACAATTTTTAACATGTTTCACAACGAAAAATATCGTTTGCTTACCTCAATTAAAAAAATTAACGAGCTGTTACCAAAAATCTTTAGACCATGTTGTAGAAGAACCTGCCTAATAAATAATGAAAATTGAAGTTATTTTTAAAATTACCCATAAAAATGAAAAAAATGCCATTTTGAGTAAAATTCTAGTCGCAAAATCTCGAAAACCATTAGTGCGATCTAACAAATTTTAACAAATCGTGTTCAGCGTGATAAAATTAGTTAAACGTGATGTGTCACGCAACATATTTTTGTTAGGGGAACTTTAAAAAATGCTTAAAATTCGGAAGCTTTGGTCAATTGAAATAGCTTTTTTGGTTTAAGTTCAGCTTTTAAGATCTTAACGCCTGTAAACGATTTTTTAAAACATTATACTTCTACTACAGTTAAAAAAGTCAGTTGAAACAAAAAACTGATTAAAATATGGCTATTTTTGTTTCAGTTTTTACTAGAATTAATTCTTTATAATTAAATTTCTAGTGTCCGACCGAACCGTTCGGCCAAAAAAAATATTTGCTCGGTTTTTTGGTATCTAGAGGCAAGTAGTAGCTTTTATAATTTCACTTACCCTAATGACGATTTTGGAGATTATAAATTTTCCTTTACCTGCGTAAACCAAAGTGACGTACTAACGGGTAGCTTATCTATTAAATCTAATGCTGTTGGGTCAGATGTAATACATCCAACATTTTTTAAGATACTCTTACCACAACTTATTCCGTATATCACTTTTTTTTCAACAAAATCATCACAACTAGCTATTTTCCTACTAAATGGAAAAACGCTAAGATCATACCGATTCCTAAGTCAAGTGCTGATTACAGACCTATTGCTATTTTACCATTCCTTTCTAAAGTCTTCGAAAGGCTAATTCACAATCAAATTACCCAGTTCTTAAACAATAACAATATGTTAACTGTTCGTCAATCAGGATTTCGAAAAAATCACAGCTGCATTACAGCATTAGTAGACGTTGCGGAAGAAATTTTGAAAAGAGGTTGATAAAGGCAATATTACGTTTTTAGTTCTGTTGGATCATTCCAAAGCATTTGATACTGTTGACCACGACCTTTTATGCCACAAATTAAGAAGTATGTTTAATTTCTCTTCAACCGTAACCTCTCTTTTGTCAACATATCTTAAAAACAGATATCAATATGTTGAAACTACAACTAAAAGATCAAAATCACTACCTGTTAGAAGAGGTGTTCCACAGGGATCTATATTAGGCCCACTTTTGTTCTCGTTGTATTCTAATGATCTACCGAGTATAATAACACACTGTAGAGTTAGAATGTATGCAGATGACGTCCAACTTTACATCAGTTGCAAAAAGTCATCTCTAGTTCAATGCGTCAAAACTTTAAATCAGGAACTTCATCAAATTTATCTGTAAGCAAAGGCGAATGGTCTAGGGATCAATCCCAAAAAATCAAAGTGTATTATAATTCAAAAACGAATAGACAAAATCAACTATATTCCTAATATTTCCATAAATAATCAACGTATCGAAATTGTAAAAACTGCTAAGAATCTCGGAATATTTTTTAACAGCACTCTGGCTTGGTCTGATCACATAAAATATGTTTGTGGTCGAACTTTTCCATGGTTAGTACACTTTGGCGAACTCAACATTGTACACCGCTTAAAACAAGAATTCTGCTTGCTAAAACTTATT
The DNA here is from genome assembly GCA_021234595.1 of Delia radicum. Lineage (NCBI taxonomy): Eukaryota > Metazoa > Arthropoda > Insecta > Diptera > Anthomyiidae > Delia > Delia radicum. The sequence goes on from CM037854.1 coordinate 220,596,227, forward strand.
TAGTACCTATTTTGATGTATGGCTGTGAAATCTTTGCCAGCTGTGACTCAATAAGCAGAAATAAATTAAACGTAGCTTTCAATAATATTGCTCGATATGTATATGGCTTAAAAAGACGTACACGAGTTTCAACATTTTCAATTAAACTATATGGTACTAGCTTGACAATCTTCTTAAGATACGAACTTTAATTTTTCTGCACAAAATAATTTATACGCATCATACGGGCCACCTCTATGATAAACTGATTTTCTCGAATGATATTTGCAGAGGAAAAAGATTAAAATCGTTTTGCTACAAAAGCCTCATATCAACGTGGCAATTCTTTATCCATAGCATCCAACTCTGGAACTCAATCCCTTATAGTTGCCAACTTTTAAGTAACGCACTTCATTTCAAGAAAAGCTTAATTAACTTATTTTCAACTTAATTTGATTTTTTATGTTAAAATTTGATTAATGGTTTATTTTGTCATACTATTTACTTATATTTTGTTAAACAATTAAATAAGTAGCGTAATTGTTTTTTGTTTTTTTTTTTTTCTTTGTGATCTTTTGTACTTTAGTTTTTAAGTTATTATTTAATTAATTACATTTAATCTTTCCTTTTTTCAAATACTCAGTTCTGTACTGCAATATAAGACTTTTAGTCTTGTGTATGGAACACCAAAATAAAATAAATAAATAAAAATAAATAAAATGAGAATACATATTGGTATTGGAAACATATTTGTTGAGCCAATTTAATTCGATTTTGTGTATAACATGTATGGCAAAAGCGAAAAAGTTTAGCTATAAAGTTAAAAGTTCGGCTGCCAATTTATTTTCGATCTAGCAGCACTTTCGGAGTTCATTGCTTTACTTCGGCCTTTTCTTTAAATTTGACAAAATTGCATCTAATTAACCCAATAAACATTTTTCCATTTGCCAAATTTGTCCATAATGCTTTAAAATACCAAATACCAACCAACTGCATTTTCTGGACCAACTGTTTGTTCGGTCGGACACTATTAAGTTCTTAATTTTCTGCTCTTTTACATGTTTTTAAATTTTGCATTAAAATACAAATAAATGTTGAGCAATTATATAGAATAACGTCGAATATTGATCAAAATGGACAAGAATTACGATTGCATATAATTTTAGCGCTTAAAACGCTTAACAAAAGTTAAATGTGTTTTAAGTGTACCACACTACTACAGTTTGGGAAACTTTGCTTTACTAAACAACCACTTTCTGCAATACTCCATTAACATATAACTATCTCTTTTCCTCTCACCGACAACTAAAACCCACTTTAGTACAAAACACTAGTAATATGCTAAACTCTACCAACATAAACAAATATAACAAAAAGAGATATTAAAAAAAAAAACTACACACACACATCAAATATAATCAGTTTGACAATTTTAACGCGGATAGAAAGAACGTGAATGAAAGAAAAAAATTATAATTCTTATAAAATTTAACAAAATTGAAAGAAAATTAAATAAATTAATTAAAAATATAGTGAAATATGTTTAATTTAAGAACTATTCCATACAGTGGATATAAAATATAAAGAAAAGAATACCGGTAAAGTGTAGAAATTATAAAATATATAAGCGGCTGATTAGAAAAAAAAAGAAAAACGAAAAAAAAAAATCCAATTTATTGGAGTTGCTTTTGGTACCATATTCGTTTGGATTACCCTCCCTCCGTTTACCGTCGTGTTAAAACAAAGTGTGTGTGTGTGTGACTTTTAACTGTTTGTCTATAGATTTTGACATTTCTTTTTCGGTTTTTAAATTCGTACGTGTATTTTTTTTTTTTTTTTTGTTAAATACGGCTTAAATAACAACAAAAAATCGATTTGTTTACTAGTGAAATATATAAAGAATATATTAAAGAAAGAGGAATAAGAAAAAATACAAAAATTTTAGCAAATTTATAAGAAAATTAAAGAAATTAAAGAAATTTATTAAAAAAAAGTTAATAAAATTATAAAATATATTAATTATAGTATTCATAAGTAAGTGTAACCAAAGAAATTCAAAAAAAAGTGTATTAAATTAAATAAAAAGCCGGTTTTTTTTTTTGTGTTCATTGTCAGACAGACATACGGAAAGACAAATTGACAAAAAGGCGCCTGTCTGCCTTCTTCCTAGTTGTTCATATTAAACAAAAATTTGCCAAAAAGTGTAAAAAATCTATAAATTTAATATAAAACTTACAAATTCTTACAGAATCTAACTAAAATTTAAAAATTCCTATAAACAAATCTATCTTCTGTGCATTCTTTAACCCTCTTTCGTAACGTGTGGGCGTTTTATGTTCATTGTACCAATTTGTACTGCTTTTAACATACAAAACAACGAAAATACCAGTTCAACCACTCACAATTTAAAATATTGAATAGTTTAAAAAGCACAATTTCTAGTCTAAATTTAATGTATTCAAATTAAGTGTTAAAAAAAATTCTTATAAGAATTAACAAGTGTTTAAGTGTTCATTTATTGTCTTAATAGACAAATTCTTAAAAGTAAATTTCTTAAGAAACCACACGAGCATCTTAATGGATTAACATACAAACAATTTTGAACCTTATTAGGGTCACAAACTACTCAACACCAATTGGATTATAAAATAACAAACGACAACACAAAAAAAGGTAAATTTAAAATGTTTTTTTCCATTCTAAATTCTTAAGGAGTTTATTTTTTTATAAAAACTTTCAGATTCCAAAATAAATTTAATACAAATTTTAAGATTTTTCAATAGAATCGAAAAATTAATAAGTTTTTATAGGGAGTTCAGACTGCGAAACAGAGGCCGAAGCCAACCTAAAATTTTCGGCGGCGGCGGCTAAGCAAAAATAACTCGGCGGCGGTTTAAAGCCGGCTTGTAGCCGACTGTTTTTAGAAATATTTAAAAAAATTAAATTGATTTATTTAAAAAAAAAAAAGAGATTAAAAAAAAGTAAAAGTAATTAATTGCTAAACTAGCATAGGGCATTTTAATTAAGTTTGTAAGATTTTGATTATTTTGATAAAATGGTTCCACGTCTTTCATGCTATCATGCAGGAATAGCAGTTTTTTTATTGTTGCAGGATAGTTTCCACTTCTTTTTTCGTTAACGCGATTCCCAGCAAAAGAAAAAGCTTATTCTGGATGCTGACGTGGCTGGAATCCCAAAACACAAATTGGCCAGCTTTGCAACATTAGGAAAATGCTAAAAAGAATAATCTGTTTTTAAAATTCACATACAGTTGTATGCTTACTTGTTTAGCTCTTTCCACCAATCAATTGTTTCGGATACGGTTACTTGATTGTCAAAGTATTTTCTCACTTCAAATTCAATGTTGTTGATCAGAAGATGTTCCAAGAAATTCCAGCATTTTCTAATAATAAACAATATTACTTCAATTTTAAATTTAACAGAATGAGGTTCTATCTGAACTTTTCTGCTGGGTTCTTCCGTTTGGCAAATCGTTCCTCGGCTTGTTGATGGTTGACTATTATATTTATTGCCTGCATTTTTTATATTTCTTCAATTATTAGCATTCCCTTAGAATAGAATTTTCAACGTTATTTAAAAGTTTAAAAAACTCGAAATATTTTTTGGAATTTTTTTAATATATTTTTCCAAAATAGACCAATTTCTTTGCCATGGATCCATAAAAGCTGCCACTACGTATATTTTAAAAATCTTAAAACGATTTTTCAAATTTTCTATTGAGAAATTGCACAGGTCTATTGTCAGTTGAAAGCAAGACCCATTTTCTGTCTTGTGCAATGAACACATAATGCTTTCATAAAAAAATGTTGATGTCAAAAGTCATGATGCCACAGTAACGCAAATTCCAACTTCTTTAAAAAATCATAAATATTCTCAGTAAAACTAAACAATTTTTATTCATATTTTAGAATTGCCTTGCCGCAAAATATAGATCAAAAGATTTTATAGTAATCTACTTAGCTAAAAGTAAACTATAATCTAAAAAAAATGAACATTTCAGCTTAGCTATCAAAGTCGACTAAAAATTTTAGCCGATGAAAGCCGAATGCTTCGGCGGAGGCTATGCACGTACGAATTATACGGCGGCGGCTGTGCGCCGACTTACAGCCGGTCAACTTCGCCCTCTGACTGCGAAATTAATGTATTTACTTGATTAACGTTAATCCACCTTTTGAATCTTCCTCATGTACATATCGTCAGCATATTATTAGTTTGACTAACGTAAATCCCACTTTTGAATCTTCCTCGTGTACATATCGTCAGCATATTATTAGTTTGACTTATACACAAAAAAGTCGAATTCAAGAAACACGATAAAGAAGGTTTAGACAAATTTTTCCTAAAATCTACATGATAAATATTTGTTTTTCCTATTAATTGCGGCATATATTCTAAACAAAACTGAAAATTTGTAGACTTTGATCAGAGAAAGAAGCCGATGTTGAATTTCTTCTGCCGGCCAAAGAACCAAGCCGATCGGCTTGAAATCTGCGGTTCGTCGCCGCCAACGATATTTTCACATATCACGCCGCCGCCGCTTTTAAGCGGCTTGAACCGGCTGGAAAAATGAGCTGGCTAAAACGAAGCTGCCGAATCAATCATCTGCGCCGCCTCTTTGTATAAGAAAATCCATTAACCAATATCCTTTAATATTTACTCTTAAGGTTTTTCCCAGAGTAGCAAAAGTTGCCAACATTTGTTTTGGAATTCCCGCTACTTCGGCTTCTTCAGAAGTAACATTTTCAATTGCTGGTTCCTGTATAACCGCAAACAGAAGCAGATTGCACCCATCTACAGTTAAAAAGCAACTGTTTGTTCATGACAATTATAAAATTGTGAACTAAAATAATATGAATTAGTTTTAAGTACTCAGAGAACGAAGCCGACATTAAATTGTCGCCGGCGGCGTCTAATCAAAAATATACTCGGCGGCGGCTGAAAGTCGACTAAATTCGAACAATTTTTGGCGACTGCGGCTAAACGAAAAAAAACTTGGCGGCGACTAAAAATCGACTAAGCCGATGGGTAAAAAATGTTTTATAATTTAATTCACTTATTTATTTGTAATATAAGCTAATTTTACAAAATTTCATGTTTTCCAATATGTGTCTTAATTTTAATGTATAGACTACCAAAATGCTTTCAACATTCCGATAAACCCACTAGGTTTACTTGAACCTTTGTCATTTTTTCATATCATCTTTTCTTTTAAACAAGTCAGATTTTGAAATAAATGTATTTATATCAGATTCTAAGTTAGAATCAGATGAAATTGTGGGATTAGCTTGTGCAGTATGAAAAAAGTTTTTTATATATTTTTGAGCCATTGTAAGATTTGGAAAATTTACTTTTTCTTTTTCTAGTGAAACGCAATATAACGGCACATTTTGCAAACGCTAGAGAATTCATAATGAAAACCTATGGTTGCCAGATTGGTGGTTACTAGAAGCCGGATGATGGCGGAGGATTCTTAAAATATGAGTTTTTTAGTTAAAATGAATTTAGATAAAAAAATATCGCCTAAGCTGATATAGTCGGCTCAGCTGATATAGTCGGCTAATAGTTTGTAGCCGCTCAGGTAGGCGGCGGCTCGAGTACCTGAAAAGTAATCGGCGGCGGCTTAGCCGCGGCTATTAGCCGATCGGCTTCGTTCTCTGTAAGTACTAGCTCATTTATGTACAAAAACGTAGAGTATTTTTTTTTTTATAATAACACAGCATTACAAAATGTTACTTATTAACTAAAATTGCAATTGTTTTAACTTTCAGTAGATTTTACTGCAAAAATTTGTTGAGTGTACTAACTGGGACTTTAACTGGCACAATTGTTGTTGTGTCCCATATAAATTTTTAATTTAACTGTTTGTTAAATTTTAACTGGTCATTCAATAATTGGTCCTTAAACTGTTAATCACTTCTACATAATTCTGTGAACAACATTTCAGTAGTACAATTTTTAAATCTTAAATTCTTTTTAAAAATTTTTTAAATTCATTAACAATGTTATTTTCTTTAATTACTAAATTTGGTATTCCATTAATGAATAAAAATTTATTATCAAATTCAGGTCGCTGTATATTTGATGGCATAACAATAGATTCTGAAATTTTTGATTATTCCATGTTTCTCATTATGGGTTCCGTTTTGATATTTCCAAATATAAATTACAAGTTTGATATAATTTTTATTAAAAATAAAAATTATGTTTTTTTCGACCTTTAATTGTGCAATGAAAATTACTCAAGTTCGAGGCCATAGTCTATATTTCTTTATTAGGATATTCTCCTAACAACTAATCTATAGAGTTTTTGTTTTCAAATTTATTAATTGACCACTTTCAGGAATGTATTGATAGATCTATTTCGGGAATTTTCTAGGTTCCCATCATCAGAACACGTTTTGAAAAAAAGTGACAATCTCATGCAAACATCAAACATTCATATAAAGTAGTTATCCCACTAAATGAGAACTAAAATATGAGCTCGAAGTTAACGATTATCACCATTGATCAAAAATAAATGGAAAACTTGTTCGTTATGTGCAAGCTCTACCTTTGGTAGATATACAATATACGCTGTTTGTTTTTATTCTCCTCTTTATTTATATTTTTTTTTATTTTTTTTTGTTTTTTTATTAAAAACAAGATGTAAAGGGGGGTGTAAACAAGACCGTACTTTGTCTTTACAAGTTTGATATAATTTTTATTAAAAATAAAAATTATGTTTTGTTTCGACCTTTAATTGTGCAATAAAAATGAAAATTATTCACGTTCGAGGACTTATTCTATATTTCTTTATTAGGATATTGTCCTATCAAATTAATCTATAATATAAATTATTGTTATTCAAAAATAGTTTATTACTGTTTGTATATCCATTTTCAAATATAAATTGTGAATATCTGAAGTTTTACTTTGGGACACTTTATTTGTATTATTAGGCCTGTTTTTTAAGCACCGGATTTATTTTAAAATTTATTTTGTATCTTTTGAAGTTGTATTTGTTCAAGGCCTGTTTGTTTCGCAAAAATGCCATGCTTTCTTTTTAATTAAAAAAAAATTATTTTTATCTAAATATTACATCTATTGTTAGGAAAAGACCTAACCACGTGCTTGATTACTAAGAAGACAAGAATGGAGCAAAATGATTATTAATAGGTTTTTTGTTAAAGTTCTGCCTATTATGGAGCCTCTAACTTTTCTAAAACTTCGGGTTCTGATGAGATCTTTAGCCAGATCGAAATACTAGTATCAACCTAGCTAATATGTTTGATTTGCTTTATTTTTGTAAATATACGGAGGTTGAAAGCTCGTTATAAATTGAAAATTACACAAATTAATTTTTATAAAAATTTAAAAAATTAAATATTATAAAAATGTAAACACAAAATTTAAATAAAGCTAAACACAACATGAATTTACACACAGAGAAAATTTAGTTAGAAATTCGATTACCACGACTCAAATTCATTTATTACGAATTTTAGACGGTTGGTACTGGTTAACATTAGTTTTTACAACAAAGTTCTGTTAATTTAACTAAATTTTAGTCGCAACATCCAAAATATTCAGAAATCTAATGAATATATCGTTGTTTTAACTGAATTCATAATTTCTTAACATTATTATACATTTTTTCATTAATATACACTTTTAAATTCGGTTAGCACTTTATTTCTCTGTGTGTATAAAATTCATAACTCCGTTTTGGATTTTTAGATTATGAGAAATCAACATTTTTGGAGTCTTTTTTTTATAGAAAAAGTATCACTTTCTGTAAGAATTTTTCTACAGAAAATGTATCACATGCGGTGAAAAATTTGCTATAGAAAAATTATCATAACTGCTACCAACTATTCCATTAAAAAATGCAACATTTTGTCACAATTTTTTCTTTCGAAAAACTATCTCATTTTGTATAACTTTTCGATAGAAAAAGTATTATATACTTTGCTTTACAATTATTTTATATGTTTCTAGTATGGTCTGTTCTATTCATTAAAAGTATTCATTCTTTTTAAAATAAACCACGTTTTTATCATTAGCACAGACTTCATTTAGAACTAAAACTTTAGCCATAACCATGATGGTGATAACTTTATTTTATTTTACTATCTTCTCTTAAAAGTCCTACATAATTAATTGGCTACATAAATGAATACAAGTCTAAGGAAACGTTAATGTTAGAAATACAAATTATACAAATTAAGTTTAAATTAGATAAAAAAATACTGCAATAAAAATTTAAAGCCCCTCATATTCCTAAATGACAAAGTTCACAAAAAAAAAAAAAAAACTACAGCATAGTGAAGTGAAAACTTTTCTGTAAAGGCGAGTTTGTAGGAGTAACATTAAAATGATGACATACAGTGAATTGTTTCATATAAATTAGATGTTTAAATAATTTAAAACGTTTAACACTTCATATATTCTCTCACTTAACTACTCACTTTGCTGAAACTGTTCCTTGGACAATTTTCTATAATTTTTTTTTTGTAAATATAAGGGTGACATATAATTTTCTGTTATTGAGCAATTTTTTAAATTTATGATTAAGTTACTAATTTGAAAGAAATGTTTATTATTAAATTGGCGCCCGAGCAGGGACATTTGAAATTCATATTTGCCTTTAGTTCTTTAGTTTTGACGCCGTTAGCAACTTTGTTTTGAACATAAACTTTACCCTTATTATCATAGCACTAAATTATCAGTCCTCCTTCTTTGGCTGGGTGTTTTATTATAATTTTTTCCTAAGAAAGTTAACACCAACACGCATTTAACAAATTTATTTTAATTGAGCGTGTTGAAAATTTTAAATACCTTGTTTTAGTTTTTTTTTCTCTTCTCAGTTTTATTTTTAAGTTAATTTCGAGAATATTTAACTTTTAGACTATTTTTTTTTGTTTGGTAGGGTATAAAAAGGATATGAGAGGTTATTACTTTGGTAAAGGAATGATAATAGACAGTAGTAGCACGAACATGTTCTTTTAAAAATAAGGTGGATGGTGGTGCTGTTAATGGTGGCATTTCTTGCCATAAAAACTATGTTGAGCAGTATGATGATTATGGTTGGTGATAATTTTACAATTTTACAAAGTTAAGCTAATGCCTAAGGGTTGGTTTTTGGCATACTAATTTTATATAATTGCAAACATTTTATAGTTGTTCTGGTATGCAAAATTTCATTTATTATTTTCAACTGTAAAACGGGGTAATTTCTTATGCTTCTGTATGTTTTTATATATTTTTAGGTCAGTAAATTCTCTGTTTCCTTTATTGTAGTTTATTAGTATAGATATTTCTGTAAGGCATTAATTGTTGTAATGATATGTCTGCAGGCTATAATATACTTTTGAAATTTCATTGTAAAATTTTTACGTGCAAAAATAGTTTAGCAAAATTTATCTAAATTACTCTTGTGTTTAATGGTGTAAACTTTTTTATTGCTAAATATTAAATGACAATTATTCTTAGGAAATTATTAAAGAAACCAGAATTATGGTTAGTAAAAATTTATGAACAGAAATAGTTTGAAAGGAAATAGAATAGATTTTGTATAAAGAATATTCAAAATATTTAATTATTTGTGGATAGAAAAATGACCACATTAACTGTTTTACAAATTCACATTGTCTGATAATATTTCTTTAGAAAAATGTTACAGACCATTTTTTTCTATAGAAAAAGTATCAAATTCTGTTAAATTTTTTCTAAAAATATCACATCCTGTGAAATAACATTTCATTGAAAAAGTATTACATTCTTTTTCTATGAAAAAACTTTCACAGAATGTAATAGATTTTGTATAGAAAAAATGTCATGAATGATTGTGATATATTTTCTATAGAAAAAATGTCACAGAAATGTCACAGAAAGTGATATATTTGCTATAGAAAAAAAGTCACAGAATGTGATATATTTTCTATAGAAAAAATGTCACAGAAATGTCACAGAATGTGATATATTTTCTATAGAAAAAAAGTCACAGAATGTGATATATTTTCTATAGAAAAAAGTCACAGAATGTGATATATTTTATATAGAAAAAATGTCACAGAAATGTCACAGAATGTGATATATTTTCTATAGAAAAATGTCACAGAATGTGATATATTTTCTATTGAAAAATGTCACCGAATGTGATATATTTTCTATAGAAGAAATGTAACAGAAATGTCACAGAATGTGATATATTTTCTATAGAAAAAATGTCACAGAATGTGATATATTTTCTATAGAAAAAATATCACAGAATGTGATATATCACAGAATGTGATATATCACAGAATGTGATATATTTTCTATAGAAAAAATGTCACAGAATGTGATATATTTTCTATAGAAAAAATGTCACCGAATGTGATATATTTTTCTATAGAAAAATGTCATCGAATGTGATATATTTTCTATAGAAAAAATATCAAAGAATTTGATATATTTTAAAACATTTTGTAACTATTTAGTTGATTTAGTTTCAATTAATAGAGAGTTCAAACTGCGAAAGTAATCGACTTGATTAACGTTAATCCACCTTTTTAATCTTTCTCGTTTACATATGAATTTTTTCATTAACTTGACAGCTAAAAGATTTTTCTGTCAGTTTGAAATACCAATGTGGCGCCATAAGAGGAACAAGGAAAATGCACCAACATTTTTTTGCGGCAGCCTCTTAACATTCATTTTTACCTGTCTTTGTATGTGCGTTTTGTTAGCGTTGCCAACTGAACTTAGAGTTGCGCAACATTAGTAGTATATTACAGAGTCGTTTAGAAATAGTAGTCAGTTAAAAAGTTAGATTAACTCGTAATCAAAAAAATTTAAAAATGGTTTAATCGCCTTGTTTAGAGCTTGATTTAGCAGTTAACCCCATTTTTAGGAGCTTAACTTGTCTATGTCAATGCTCTATAAGATCTTAAGCAGATCTATTAAATTAATCGAATATTGTTTTTTATTTCCAGAGAAGACAAAAAATAACAAAATGAAAAGTTCAGAGCTTAAAAAAACATCGAAAATTGCAACAATAAAAAAAAAAAGTTTGTAACAATGTTTTTATTCAAAAGATTTATTTAAAACCATTTTTATTATATTTTTCTTATTTCGAGAAACTGAGATAAAGTACCAAATATGCCATAGAATTCCAAATTTGTCTTCTCTGTTAAACACAAGAAAATAAAAACCCATTTCAATCACAAAAACCACCGATTCAAGAACTTGAAGGCGCTGAGGCACCATAATGTAATGAATTTGATATATTTTCTATAAAAAAAATAGCACAGAATGTGATATATTTTCTATAGAAAAAATAGCACAGAATGTGATATATTTTCTATAGAAAAAACAACACAGAATGTGATATATTTCCTATTGAAAAAATAGCACAGAATGTGATATATTTTCTATAGAAAAAATAGCACAGAATGTGATTTATTTTCTATAGAAAAAATAGCACAGAATGTGATATATTTTCTATAGAAAAAAAGTCACAGAATGTGATATATTTCTATAGAAAAAAAGTCACAGAGTGTGATATATTTTCTATAGAGAAATGTCACAGAATGTGATATATTTTCTATAGAAGAAATGTAACAGAAATGTCACAGAATGTGATATATTTTCTATAGAAAAAATGTCACAGAATGTTATATATTTTCTATAGAAAAAATGTCACCAAATGTGATATATTTTCTATAGAAAAAATGTCACCGAATGTAATATATTTTCTATAGAAAAAATGTCACCGAATGTGATATATTTTCTATAAAAAAAATGTCACCGAATGTGATATATTTTCTATAAAAAAAATGTCACTGGATGTGATATATTTTCTATCGAAAAAATGTCATCGAATGTGATATATTTTCTATAGAAAAAATATCAAAGAATTTGATATATTTTCTATAGAAAAAATAGCACAGAATGTGATATATTTTCTATAGAAAAAACAACACAGAATGTGATATATTTCCTATTGAAAAAATATCACAGAATGTGATATATTTTCTATAGAAAAAATATCAGGGAATGTGATATATTTCCTATAGAAAAAATATCACAGAATGTGATATATTTCCTATAGAAAAATATCACAGAATGTGATATATTTTCTATAGAAAAATAGCACAGAATGTGATATATTTTCTATAGAAAAAATATCAGGGAATGTGATATATTTTCTATAGAAAAAATGTCACCGAATGTAATATATTTCCTATAGAAAAAATATCACAGAATGTGATATATTTCCTATAGAAAAAATATCACAGAATGTGATATATTTCCTATAGAAAAAATATCACAGAATGTGATATATTTCCTATTGAAAAAATAGCACAGAATGTGATATATTTCTATAGAAAAAATAGCACAGAATGTGATATATTTTCTATAGAAAAAATAGCACAGAATATGATATATTTTCTGTAGAAAAAATAGCACAGAATGTGATATATTTTCTATAGAAAAAATAGCACAGAATGTGATATATTTTCTATAGAAAAAATAGCACAGAATGTGATATATTTTCTGTAGAAAAAATAGCACAGAATGTGATATATTTTCTATAGAAAAAATAGCACAGAATGTGATATATTTTCTGTAGAAAAAATAGCACAGAATGTGATATATTTTCTATAGAAAAAATAGCACAGAATGTGATATATTTTCTATAGAAAAATAGCACCGAATGTGATATATTTTCTATAGAAAAAATAGCACAGAATGTGATATATTTTCTATAGAAAAAATAGCACAGAATGTGATATATTTTCTATAGAAAAAATAGCACAGAATGTGATATATTTTCTATAAAAAAAAATGTCACTGGATGTGATATATTTTCTATCGAAAAATATCACAGAATGTGATATAAAATATCAGCGAATGTGGTATATTTTCTATAGAAAAAATATCACAGAATGTGATATATTTTCTATAGAAAAATTATCACAGAATGTGATATATTTTCTGTAAAAAGAATGTCACAGAATGTGATATTTTCTTAAAAAAAAAATTCTCAAAATGTGATATATTTTCTATACAAAAATGTCACAGAATGTGATATATTTTCACAGAATATTTACCCGTTTAGCATCTCATCAAGACCCCACATATTTAACCTTAAATAAGAAACAATACACTATATTTTCTTTACCAACCAAAATCCTCTTGATCCCATTATTTATTTTTGTTCTTGTATAAAAAAGAAATATAAACAGGAAAATATTATGGAACATTTGTGGACAACCGTTTGTGGCTGTGTTACAATTATACTTACAAACAAAAATCCGTAACAGCTGACCTAATACAAGGAAAAACATAAACAATTTAAACACACAGGACAAAAATTTCCAACAAACACACACACATTTAATTGAACAACAACAATTTTGAACGTGACATATTTTCATTTAATTGTTAAACCATAATTTATACACATTTTCCAAACAAATAATCTGTACACACTAGCAAACCTTGACTACGATGAATATAATAACATCAAAGGTGTATGTTTTGTTTGGAAACTGAAAAAAAAATCTAAATTGAAAAATTATGGGTAGTTAATACGTAGGAAAACAAAAATACATACAACGAAAAAAGGGCACAACGACAGGTTGTTACAAACATTTTTTTGAAAATCACATCTTGTTACAAATTTAAAATAAAAAAAAAACTAAATTACATAAAATTGTGGTGATAATATTCATTAAAATGAACGAGATATTTTCTTTTAACTTGAGGGAGAGAGAACAAAAGTGTGTATACAGTGGTTTTACAAAAAGACTGGATATGAATATATTTTAAAAACAACAACATGCTAAGTAAGACTAAATCTTCTTTTAGGATTTTGAAATTCTGCCGTTTGGTATTTATGTTGAAATATCTCTTTTGATTTGAAAAATATTTAACATTATATTTACTTGCTAAGAAAGTAGGATGATAGCTTTCAAACGATATCAGATATTTAAAACTTTTATAAATTCTTATCCTCCACTTAAATTTTGATTTGAAACAAAATTCTCAAAAAAATACTACAAAAATCATTTGGTGCATGATCTGCCCCAGTTTATAAGTAATATTAAAATTTTTTGCTTTACAAATCGATCAGGATTTTTGAACAGTAATATTAAGATGTAACCCGACTGAAAGGAAAATAATTTGGCAAACTTTTAAGGAAGGCGAAATTTGCCTATCTGGAAAAAGTTTTACATTTTAATTGCTATGAAATAGTATTCAGAAAAAAAAAAATGTAAAGTTTTGCTCCACTTCAATTTGGAGTATTAAAAAATTCTCCAAAAAACACAATAAAAAACTAAATGTCTTTCATTTGTGGCCCTACTAAATCAAGAACACAAAATATTTAAAGAACAAACAGTATGTTACGCAAAAAAAAAACAAAATCAATTAAAATGTTAATTAATGCAATTAAAAGTTTAGTTGTATTCAGCTCTATTAAGGAAATCGCAGTATCAATTAAAACATTTTGTAACTATTTAGTTGATATTTAGTTTCAATTAATAGAGAGTTCAGACTGCGAAAGTAATCGACTTGATTAACGTTAATCCACCTTTTTAATGAATTGTTTGATTAACTTGACAGCTAAAAGATTATTCTGTCAGTTTGAAATACCAATGTGGCGCCATAAGAGGAACAAGGAAAATGCCACCAACATTTTTTTGCGGCAGCCTTTTAACATTCATTTTTACCTGTCTTTGTATGTGCGTTTTGTTAGCGTTGCCAACTGAACTTAGAGTTGCGCAATATTAGTAGTATATTACAGAGTCGTTTAGAAATAGTAGTCAGTTAAAAAGTTAGATTAACTGTTAATCAAAAAAATTTTAAAATGGTTTAATCGCCTTGTTTAGAGCTTGATTTAGCAGTTAACCCAATTTTTAGAAGCTTAACTTGTCTATGTCAATGCCCTATAAGATCTTAATCAGATCTATTAAAAATTTAATTGAATATTGTTTTTTATTTCCAAAGAAGACAAAAAATAACAAAATAAAAACTTCAGAGCTTAAAAAAATATTGAAAAATTGCAACAATAACAAAAAAAAAGTTTGCAACAATGTTTTTATTTATAACCATTTTTATTATATTTTTCTTATTTCGAGTAACCGAGATCAAGTGCCAAAATATACCATAGAATTGCAAATTTATCTTCTCTGTTACACACAAGAAAATAAAAACCCATTTCAATCACAAAAACCACAGATTCAAGAACTTTAAGGCGCTGAGGCACCATAATGTAATTAATTTTTTTTTGAAATAAAATGATAACAAAAAAAAAATAAAAAATATAAATTTATAAATATAATAGCTGAAAGTCCGCCAACAACGAAAATTTGATAATTCAATTAGAAATTGATAGGTCTTTAATTGAATTATTTTTCAATTAAATAATAACTCGTTTGATTAAAAAGTGATCAATATCGTATACCTTCCCAAAAACCAAAAATAAAATTTTGTTGTCATACCAAATGTTTTTTTTGTAAAACTATTGTTGCCATACCAAATATTTTTGTATAGCTTGAATTTTATAACATTTAATTTAAAACCGGCATGAAATTCTCATTTAGTTAGCAGATTTATTTATACTTATGTGAACAAATTTAGACACAAATTATTTTTTTCTTTCTATTGAAGTGTAATGTCTATGGCAACATTTTTTTTTAA
Organism: Delia radicum; assembly: GCA_021234595.1. Taxonomy (NCBI): domain Eukaryota; kingdom Metazoa; phylum Arthropoda; class Insecta; order Diptera; family Anthomyiidae; genus Delia; species Delia radicum. Next base: position 220,611,896 of record CM037854.1, read on the forward strand.
ATTTTTCTTTGCAGAAATTAGCCCTTTTGTTGAAGTCTGAGTATTTTTTTTTTTTCATTAAAATAATTTTTAATTCATATTTTGCATTTTGTTTCTGTTTAAAAAAAATTTAAATTTTTAGTAAACAAAATTAAACTTTAAAAATTACATAAATTTTATGATAATGTTTTAGAATAAATAAATATTGAGATTTAAAGACTGAAAACTAAATTATTTAACTTAATAAAGAAATAAACCTAATACCAGAAATAATCCCTTACAACCTGCTTACATATGCCATGATTTTTATATGGCGAATTCATGATTTTCAGTAAAATCATATTTCATGTCTACATTATTACAATTTAAAATGTATTTCACATAAAATTCTACAGATATTAAATTGTTGTTGTTTACATTTGAGACCTATTAGTACAATAATTATATTTATGTTTTTACCGCACCACGTGCTAGCTCTTCAGGAACAGATAAATGACTAATTATTTTTTATAACATACTCAAAAACACCAAACATAATCGGAAATCACTCGGGAAAACTGATACAGATCGTTTATAATCGACGATATAAAATTTTCTGCATTACAACCTGCATCCTTGTAAGGGATTAAGGTAAGCTGCTTACAACCTGAATACGTTTATTTCTATACGAAAATTATTCGTTTCTTTTGCTGCTTCTAACTATAATCTTGAAAGTAAGCACCTACATCAGCGCATTTGTTTTATCCTGCTTCTAAAAACACGAACATTTTTTGCTGTGATAATATCAAAAAATGTCAAGCAAGTTCCGAATTTGAGTAAATATTTACTTGAATCAATTAATTTTAATTAACAGCTTTTAAAATTTTCAACAAACCGATTTAATTGAAAAAAGAAGGGAATTTTTTTTTTATGTGTTAGTTTCTAACAAATTTATAGTAGATACTATTAAAACGTTAATTAAAACTGCAAAAAAACATCCAAAATTAAAAAAACGTCAAAATCCCTATTTAAAAAAAAGTCAAAATCATTTTGAACTAAAAATTGGTTAAAAACTGGCAAATTTTGATAATTAATGGCTTTACTAATTTTTCTTTATAAAATTTTTTCTATGAGTGTAGAGAAATATTAACAAGTGATATCGAAAAAATTTCCGACACACATTTAGAATTTCACATTTTTATATTTTTAAAAGTGAACTTATCAAGTTATCTTAAAGAATGTTGTCAGAAAAAGTGTCCAAAATATTTAACCGATCGTGTCATTAGTTTTGTTTGGCATTTTTGTATTATATTTGCTTGGAGAGGACCATTGCGAAAACAAAGTGATGGTATTAGAAACATGTTTTGTAGCCTTCATCAATAATTAAAAAAGAATCGTAATATAATTTTATTGTTCTGAGGTCTGTACAATTAGGCAATTATTTTTGTGAGCAATTGAAGAATTTTTTTGCAAACATTTCTTTTTTTTTGGCCTCAGTTTTTGTTCAAAGTTAATTTTTTAAACAATCTAATATTCCGTTTACAAACCGCGCAACTACATCCTGTATTTTTTGCGTGCCACTGTAAATCACTTTTTTCTATGTCAAAAGCAGACTTGAATGAAATTCTTAATAAAACACCAGGGATTTTATGGCCACTAGTAGATTTTAATTTTCAGTTGAGTTGGTAAAATGGTATCAGGTATTTTTTTTCCAGCTGTGTGTGTTAGTGTTTTAGTGGTATGGGGGGAGTTAGGACAACAGCAAGAAATCTCAGTGGTTAAATTTTATAGTTTAGCACTCGTTAAACTATTTGTATATTTTGTGATGTTATTGTTGTTGTTTTTGGTTGTTTGCAACAACGTTTCTAGCTTTTTTTAGTGGCTGTTATTTTTATCTTTAAAAATACACTCTCCCCAAACACACACGCAAACACCCTCTAGCAACGCAAAACACACGTTTCCGGTTTTTCACATTTTCCGTGTGAGTGCCCAGGTAGAAAAATACAATCTTTAAAACGTTTTAAAAGCATTTTTCATGATGGTACAAGCGTTTTCAGAACATACCAAATTACAAATTTAAAGCGTTTTGAGAATGTGCAAAATGATAACCCAAATTTACGGTCTGAGGATGGTATTTTATAACGTTCTCAAAACATTGCAAAACAAAATTTTTGAAATGCTTTTTCAATCGTTAAATAAGTATTTGCAGAACATTTTGGCTTACAGTTATTAAGCGTTATGAAAACGACCCAAATGATAACCGCTTTGAGGGTTGTAATTTTGAACATTGTCAAAACGCTCGAAAGACAAATTATAAAGATCTTTATGAATTGTTCATAAATACCACAAATAATGAAACATGTAAAATATGATTAAAATAATATAAATAAAGTAACAAAACATTGTAATTTTAAATAGTTTAACTAGCGTTTTATTAAGTTTTGAAAAGTCCTCTAAATTATTGCTTTATCTGTCCTCAAAATATAGTGCTTTATAAAAGATATACAAGGACTATACACTTTATAGAGTCGCCACATTATGGGCTGGCCATATTGAGTGATTTATTGAACTCGGTTCATGAAGAGAAAAGCATATAAAAAAATTGCATAAGAAACCGAGTTCGCATATAGATAGACCCCCTTATGACAGTGTTGTTTTTTAATCAGTAAAATATTTTGTAAAAAAAAAAAGTATTTCTAAAGTACTATTGGCAAATGTTAGAAAAACGCTTTAACGCAATGGTTTTACATTGGTTTTATTTTATAAACCGTTGTAAATTTTGTACGATAAGAACTTCTAAAGTACTTTTTACAAACGTTGGAAAAACGCTTTGAACCAATGTTTTTACAGTGTTTTTATTTCACAAATATTTGTAAGTTTTGTATAAAAAGTATTCCTAAAATACTTTGTCCGAACGTTCGAATAGCAAACCAAAATAATGTTTTTTAAATGCTTTTTTTTCGTATTATTTGCAATTATCGCTTGGAAACGCTTTTTATTTTAGTACCATCAAAAACAAACGTTTTGAAAACTCTTCGTTTTTTGTACCATCCCAAATTTCTACCTGGGTGTGTTTATTTGCAACATTGTTTTTATATGAAATGATTTTATTTTAGTATGAAAACGTTTTTCTTATGTCGTTTTGCTTTTAATGTTTATATGTATATTAGGGTGTCCCTTAGAAATAGATTTGTCAGATTGTCCTAATGGAAAAAATCGATTTTTTTTTCTTGGAAAACCTTGTGGTCATAATTAAAATTTCGTTTCATGGGTATTTTTTGTTCCCTAAACACTAAGGGTTAACGATTTTTTTTTAATAAAAGTAAATATAATTATTGTCCAGTCAAATTAAGGTGATACTTTTCCGAAAATTATGCAAACTTTGATGAAAACATTTATATTATGTTTATTTTGTGACAAAATAATAATTGTGTAATGAACGATAATCGTCTAATCGTTATTTTAAGGGACATCCTATTGTATTTTATACGTTGGCATGAAAATGGCACGTGTAACTATTAAAAATTGTTTATATATTTTCTTTTATTCGTTCACTTTTTCCACTTATCATAACAATGTCAGGGAAATGAACTCACTTTAATTGTTTTTTTTTTTGTGTTGCTTTCTTTATAGTGGTCCTTTTTACGGGTTGTCCTGCGCGACTATTAGTTCTTGTTTAAGTGTCACTTTGCTATTTGTATATGATCATTTGTGGGTTAATTTTCATTTCAATTACATGACTTATTTGTTGTTTACAATTGTGATTATATTTCAGCTGCTTCTTCTGCTTTTTTTAACATAATTTTATTTACAAACCGTTTTTATATCATGATGATGATAATGACAAAAAACATTTTGTATATTTAATTTTACTATCTTTGTTTATATTTTAGCGTCAAAATTTTAATTTAATGTTTATTTTAAAGGAAGACATTAAAACTTAAGCAAATAATATGAAGGTTATACACAGATCCTTGAAAACACCCTCAGCTAATAGTTGCTGAAACGAAAACTAACCAACTAAAAATGTAGCGTTTTTAGTGTAGTTTAGATAGAGCTATTTGTCCTGATTAAGGCTATCGAATTTGTTGTCGAAATTTTTGACTTCATACATCCGATTACAAGCGGATTGTTATTTATAATAAATTCAGTTGAAAAAATATTATAAAGTTTTGTTTTTACTCAAGATATTGTCCCAACAAATAATCTGTAGAGTTTTTGTTTTCAAATTTATTAATTGACCACTTTCAGGAATGTGTTGATAAATCTATTACGGGAATTTTCTAGGTTACAATCATCAGAACACGTTTTGAAAGAAGTGACAATCTCATGCAGAACATCAAACATTCATATAAACTAGTTTTATCTCTAAATGAGAACTAATATATGAGCTCGAAGATAAAGATTATCACCATTGATCAAAAAAAAAATTGAAAACTTGTCTGTTATGTGCACCCTCCACCTTTGATAGATATATAATACACACTTTTTGTTATTTCTCCTTTTTATTTTCACATTTCTTTCGTTTTGTTTAAAAACAAAGGGGAAGTAAACAAGATTGTACTTTGTCTTTTATGGAAGTTTTATATAATTTTTATTAAAAATTAAAACTATGTTTTTTCAACCTTTAATTGTGCACTGAAAAAGAAAATTATTCAATTTAGAGGCCATACTCTATATTAGGGGCATATCAAATTTGTATAAAAGACAAAATACGGTCTTGTTTACTCACCCTTTACATCTTGTTTTTAAACAAAACAAGTGTGAAATAAAAAGGAGAAAAAAACTAAAAACATGTATTGTCAAAAGTTACCCCAATTTTCAAGTTTTCGGCTCATTTCGAAATGTTTTAGACAAATTTTAGGCCAATATGGTACCAAATAAAAGAGCATTTGGAGTCGCATACTCCTGGTATGCGAAACATGACCGACAACTTCCTAGAATTTTTGTTATTCAAAAAAATGTGTTTTAAGTGATATTAAATTCTGCGTTTTGTTAAAGAATTAAAGTTGGATTAAGCTAAAAAATATGTGTATTATTGTCTATTAAATTTATTCGAGGGGGCGTCTGAGCTTTTTTCGACATTACTAAGTGTTCGTCTTTTATGTGACTTTTTCCGAAGAGATTTTAAACCTATATTTTAAATATTTTAAATGAATGGCAACCCTAACACACTGCAAGGCAAAATTGGTATACAAAATTTTCTTTTCTCTATGACATCAAAAATGCGTTCAAAAAAGTCTGAATTTCATTAGTTTCAGACATAACCATCCATCAATCGGTGGGTTGTAGAGTATCACGTTCGGCAGGGGTATTTCGTATCCGAGAAAGCTAACTTTGTAACCTTGTAACTTAGTCCCGGTTCACAAACGGCAATTTTACTTGCGCAAGTCTTGAGTATATAGAAGAGGGAGGGACAGAGACTGGAAGGGGGTACAGACTTGCCCGTACTCCAATTCTGTTTTGTTTTGCCATCCGCAATTTTAACACGAAGTTTCAAAACGAAAATTGCTGAAACAAACTTTTCCTGTGTGAACACAAAAGCAAGTTCAAAGAAGAATTAAAGAAAACTTGCGCAAGTAAAATTGCCGTGTGTGAACCGGGACTTATTCTGTATTGAAACAGGGTGGCTCAAAGTAAAATTATATTAATGCCTTATTACTGCTTCATACTCCTGACTATTACCACAATTAATTGGTAATATTTGACGTCGAGAGGATTAAACCCTGGTCTCCAGCTTAACAGTTCAACGCGTTAACCAATGAAACTCTCCTCTTAATATAATTCTGAGATTTATTACGTAAATATTCTCATCCCATCAAAAAACAATTATATAAGCATCATTATTTACCAATTCGATTTTATTACGATATATTTATTTTATTTATATAAATATTGTTTTAACTTTAGGTCATAACATCAAATACAATATGTACTACACAAATTACAATAAACTACAGTATAATGAAGAATACAAATTTACAAATATTGTTTGTATGGATATGTGAATGAAATGAAAACCTAAAAAAAAAAAATGAAATATTGACTTTAACAACAAATATACATTTTCATACACGCAAAACTGAAAATAACAAACTAAAAACATACACACATGGACATTAGGATACATAAATGTTTGTTAATATCCTATTAACCCTGCAGCAAACATTCTGAAATTATAATTCAAATGCAAACATAAATTCCAATACAAACATAAAGAAATCGTTGGCGCCCAACTTCAAAACTTAATCACTTTTTCTCATAAATGTTAACCGATTCGATGGCGTTATCGGTAAGGATAACGATATTTTCTTTTATTTCGGTAACGACATTTTAAAGGTTTCGATATATCAATTATTTAGGTAACGGGGTTTTTTTTTGCGATAACGGTAACGGCATTTTAGTGGTAATATTATTTTAGTTATTTCGGTAACAGTATTTTAAGGATAACGGTTTCTAAGTTGTTTCGGTAACTGCATTTTAAGGATAATGTTATTTTAGTTATATTGATATATGCATGCCTGCACAACGATATTTTTAGCCCCATCGTGACTGAATTTGAATGACCAATAATGACGATTAACTTCTAAAGCATATGTGTTTACAGATAATATTTGTACTTCTATTTTTGTCAGATTATTTCGGTAACGCCATTTTAAGGGTAACGCTATTTTAGTTGTTTTCGTTACGGTAGTTTACGGATAATGGCATTTCAATTATTTCGGTAACGGTATTTTAGGGATAACGACAGTCAGTTGAAAGGGTTTTCAATCGATAGCGGCATTGCCTGCCATCCGGGTTTTTTTTTGTAATGTAAAAACAACTAAAAACCTCTATTACGCAGTTAAGTGGTTACATTTTTAACTGTGTTTAATTTAATCGGCTGTAAAAATAGTTCTTTGAATTTGAAGTCAATAATAGGCTCGTTTTTTGTTAAAATTAAATGTCAAAGCATTTTTAAGTATTTTACCATAAAAATCAGTTTATAATGGGACACATTTACCATAAATGTTTGTCGAAAGGTTAAACGAAATTAAAATGAGAATAAAAACGCAATGCAACAATAAAACAAAACTGAACGTTAAATAATAAATATTTAAAAAAAAAATAAATGTGCATACACATAGAGAAATAAAGTGCCAACCGAATTAAAAACCTATAAATTTAGTTAGTACAACGCCATTTATATTAAATTTCTGAATATTTTGGGAGTTCTAACTGAAATTCTTTTGAATTAACCGTAATTTGTTGTGAAAAGTAATGTTAAGTTGTACCAACCTACTGAAATTCGTAATAAAAACCGAATTTGAGTTGTAGTAACTGAATTTCAGTTGGCAAATAGCTAAATTTTTCTCAGTGTGTAAACATATACACATACCAACACATGTTTATATATATATACATATATATGCGACGGGTTAACTTGCGACTTCTATATATCACTCATTTACTTCATTAACGTCATAACTCAAACATTTTGATTTTGTAGAAAACGATTTTAAAGTTTTCAATTTACTCCCACCTTGAAGACAAAAATAACGAAATAATTTCTCTAAAGAGGTGAGTATACAAGAAATCAATACGAATTTTTTACACAATATGATATGTGATATAACGAATAATTCTGCGTCATTAACTCAAAAATCATGTTTTTTGAGTTGTAACGTTCTTGAAGTAAATGAGCGATATATATATATATACATAGAAATGAACATGAACATACTCTCAAACACATGCAAGAACATGTTATTAAAAAATATAAACAACAAATTCATAAAAAAAACTTATAATCAAAATAATATTTCTGCTTATAAAAAGTGAATTAAAAAACATGAAGTATGTCAACAACATACAAAAAAGTGTTGAACAAAAACGAGAAGAGAATAAATGAGACGACAATTATTATTTAAACATATAACAAAACATTAAGCTTCATGTTAATGACACGTTGTTGTAAATGATAGTTATATTTAAACATAAAATGGGTTAGTCTCAAAAGAACAATCAAAGGATTCAAAGGATATTGAGGAGCGGAGAAATATAAATAAGATGAAAGTATTTTTTTTGTTTTCTTTTAACTAGACCAAGATACTTTACATTTATTTAAAGCTATATCCAAACATCGTTCAGACTAGGGGTTCTATACATCGGTTTTCGACTTTTATTAGACTTTTTAAAAGTCGCCTTTCTTCTGATGAAAAAGTCGAAAAGTCGACTTTTGCTTTCGACTTTTCGACCTTTTTATTTGTCATAAATTTATGACTTAAAATTAAATAAAGTTATTGTCGATATCACAATAGACAAACAAAATGCCATTGTTTCAAACAAAATCGTTAAATATAACATAAAAAAGTCAAATTCTGCAAAAAGGTCCTATTTTGATGTAATGTGCCCTATTGTAAAGGAAGCATAAGGCGTTTAAAAATAAATTGTGTAGTCATTTATTTTATTGCACGGTGAGCATCAGTACACTAAAGTAGAATACTTCAAGTGTAAAAATTCATTCGAAGCTTTAAATTTCATTAAATATGGGCCGATTTAAATGATTTTAGACTTTTGGCAATCTGCTTAATGAGATGAGTCTTATAATCCAAAACTTATTTGTTCGCTGCCATTAAAATTTTTAAATTCTACGTTAGAAATTAAAAATTTTCATACAAAAAGTCGATTAATCGACTTTTAATTGGTAAAGAGTCGTCTTTTGAAAAAACTAAAAAGTCGAATAGTCGACTTTAACAGTCTTTACAACAGTCGAAAAGTCTAAACGTAGACTTTTTGTTGCAACTATATAACCCTAATGCAGACAAACTTAAAAGTGAGAATAATAGTATTTGTTTTTTGTGATCGTAGGCCTAAGTTAAAAGAAAACATTTATGTTTTAAGTATTTTTGTTTAACTATATTTAACCGTTTTTATGACAGAGTGAGTTGTATCAAACCTTTTTATGTTGCATCTAACTTGGTCAAAGAAACTTTTACAAACGAGTTTTCAGAGACTTCCATAGAGAATTACTAAAGTATACTCATGTCAGCTAGGTGCGATCAATTTCCATAAAACCCAATCTATACTGCTTGGACACGACTAGATCGCAGTGCACCGATCGACAACTTCCTATAGACTTTTGAGGTTAGAACACCCACCCAGGGAAAACCAAGCCGTAAACCGGTTATTCACAAGAATGAGATCTATGCTTTCACGGATAGAGAACGGTACAGCGTCGAGTTTCTGTTCTGGGAAACAGGACATTCGGGTAAAATTGCGACTTCCGAAGACAGTAGTCTATTTCCAGACAGTAGTCTATTTCGAAGCAGTTATCTATTTCCAGGCAGTAGTCTATTTCCAGGCAGTAGTCTATTTCCAGGCAGTAGTCTATTTAATCAATCAAGTCGAGAAGGTAATATAGAAACAGTTATAGATTGGAATTCTGTACGATAAGATCGAAGTGTGTCGTTAAATGATTTAGTTGCAGCCATCAATAGTTTTATTTATGGCATCAAAAAAAAATTTAATTAACCCGGAAATACATTTGATGAATCTGTTTTCTCTGAGTAAAATCCCTTGGCCAAATCTATAGGCACGCATTTAGACCTGCATGGTTTCGGGGACAAATTGGCCTAACGGGTGAACTATTCAAATAGAATACTTTTTTAGGAAAAAATAAAAACTTTTCTCCGGAGCATTACCTCACATTCATTGTGATAACATTTTATCAGAAAAGTTTGTGTTTAAGAATGACGAAAAAAATAATTCTTTCCTCCAAACATTCCGCCAAACGCTACATTTGTTCTTCCTGGATTCTATGTTCTTTGATAAAACTAACTTCTCAGAAACATTAATCCTTACGGAAACTCAAGCAGGTATCAGTTTCAGAAACTATTCCATGGAACCGATGGCAAAAGAAATATTCTGGAATAAATTTAGAGGGTAACATGTTCTAACCAACTTTGATGGCTTGTGACATGTCAAATAAATAGTCTTAGTCACAGAAATATTCTTTTTTCAAGGAGATTTCTGTGGCAGGTCTTATTACTCTGAAATGAATTTTGGTCTAGAGATGCAATCTTATATACACTTTTTTTTTTTAAAGAGAAGCAACACTCAGGAAATTCTTCCTATTTACTTATGTGTTGCTTTCTTTGGAAAGGGGATAGTAGAGAGATAAAAGGTGGTGAAGGATGAAGGGCTTCAAGCATGGCAACACTGTAATTGCGCGAGATAGGTCTTAGAACAGTTGTTGCTCGCCACCTGATGTAGAGTTGGCGAATTTATTGAAGCTTTTTTGTGTCATAGCCCTGATTCATTATTTTATTACGGTGGGGTTAAGTGCAATGGGAACACCGAAGGTGGGCGTTGCGATACATATGAGGGATAGAAAACTCATATATATTATTTTTCTAAATTGATGTTGTCGTCGCCGGGAGTCGAACCCGGGACCATCTGTGTAACAGTCCAACGCGCTTACCATTACACCACAACGCCTTAAATACGCTTCTTGAATACATTTTACATTCCATAAATTTCTACACCTCAATCCTTTCTTTCTTCCATAAATTTCATTTAAACACTTGAAAATGTTAAAACTTTTTTATTTCACAAGAATTCAAACCAAGTTTCATTATCATATCAGTCTCATAAACATTAAGATAATTGGTCTCGAAAGAAAATCAAAAATCAGTAAATGGTGTTAATAAAACCTCAACAAACTACTACAACTTCCTTAAGAATTCAAATTGAACTGGCAAAAGGTCTTTTCCTACAAAACATTTAAGCATCTTCAATCATACCTGTCTATATGCCACACTTTTTGTTCGAAACGGAAATTAGAAAATAACGTTTTAACAAGAAAAATGATAAAAAGGCAAGAAGAAGAAACTGAAAGAAATGTTAACGGCGATTTTTTTTTGTAGTGCGGTATTGAAACTCATTACTGGCAAATGACACAAAATGATAAGAAATAAATGGAGGAAAAACTGTAGACAAAATAATTTCGTATTTAATTTAATCATAGAGTTTTTTTCATAGCATATTTGGCGGGGTTGTGTTTTTTTTTATTGGTAGTACATTTCTTGGCAAAAAAAATCTTTTGTGTAATAATTGTTTTTTTTTTGGACTGGTGTTTGTTACACAAAATTTAAATAACTTTTTTTTTTGCATAAAGTTTATTGAAGTTAAAAATTTATAAAAAGGACCTATTAACTAAAATGAAAAAAAAAAACCATAAAAGACCAATAAGCAAATTTAATATCGTTTGGCCTATTTTTTATTCAAACTCTTTGTACTTATTTCTTAACTTAAGGCAGAGTTTAAAAAGAATTATTTTTACAACATTTTGCTAAACTTCCAGAGATTATTTATAAACTTAATTCAAGTTTTTAAAAGAGCTATGCAATAACTTTTGTTTAGAATCATTTCTCTCCCAGCCCTGCTATATTGTGAAAAGTTGTCAAGTAATTGATGAAATGACATTAACTGCAAAAGTTTTTATTTTAAATTTCATTTTTCTTTTCTCTCTACTACATATTATCCTATGAATAATATTTAAAATAAATGGGAGTTTTTAGTTGTGTTGTTTGAATGAATGACTGACTGACTGACTGGCTGAATAAACCGGAAAAGGGGGGTGTAGCATATAATTGTTAAATGTCAACCATTCACTTCTTTCAGTTTTATTGTATTTTTTTCCTGAAAATGATAAAGATTTTTATGAGGTTACCACCCTAATGATAAACACCTACTTTTTTTATATTGCCTTCAAATGCTTTTTAATGTTGAAAGTAAAGTGAAAGTCAATTTTTCTTTTTTTTTTTTTTCTTTTACCATTTCAAGTATTTGAGCAGAAATGTTGAAGAAACGCGAAATGTGTGGTTGTTTGAGATTGAAAATTCTTTTGATATTGAATTGAAATAACCATTACTATAATCGATTTGTTAAGAAAAAAATATTTTTTACGCATTGTTCTTATAAAAAAGCAAAAAAAAAAACTAAAATGTTTGAAAACGCCTTTGCCAATATTAGAATTTAAAGGAATTCGCTAATATTACAGGAAGGAAGAGAAATTTCTTTTTCAACAAAAAAAAAAAAATATTACAAGAATGTCAATTATTGTGGCAATAAGGAATGGTATATGTTTGGGAAAAATGTGTTTGCTTTTAAAGCTTTAAGGGAAGAATTAAACATGTGTAGTTGAAAATGTACAGAATTTGTATCAAACTTGTGTCCCCTTTAAAATATGTATATAGTTTATATAATTCTGTGGCATTTGATAAATTCAGAGTTCAGTCTCTTTTAAAACTCAAAAATCCTGTCAAATATTTGATTATCTTTTATTTTAGTCGCTTTGAATGTACACGATTTCTCATCGCTTTCAAATTTCACAATTCTAAAGCCAGAATTCCTTTTAAAATCCCCATTTCTTGTATAATATTGTCTAATATTATCAGCCTAAATGTTTCTGACATTAATTCTTTTTAAATTTTACAATTCTTAAGTCGCTAATAATATTATGATTCCTTCTAAAATCTACGATTCTGACAATCTTTGCGCTTGATCCATTTTAAAATACACATCTTTAATAATTTCGGAATTTTACAATTTTCAAAATCCACAATTCTAACTACGAATTGCTCCGAATTGTATTCTTTTTAAAAAGACACATAATTTTGTCCTCTTAAAATTCTACCATCCTAACAGTCTCTGAGATCTAAAATTCATCATTCTAAAAACGTGTGAAGTTTATACCTTCTAAAAGCTACGGTTCTATAAAGAAAACGCCATGATTTTAATCTTTTTTTAAATTCACAATCCTAATAATCTACGAGTTTATTATTTTGAAATCCATGATTCAAAATTCGCGATTCTCTTAATTTCTTAACTGATTCCCTTCAAAGATAACAATTCTAACTAGAACGGGCTATGAGTTTAATCTTTTTTGAAAATTTCTAATTCTCCAAATTCAATCCATTTCTAAATCCACGACCCACAGTCCGACGATACTCCTATGGATCACAAGGGAGGTTAATGCTGTTAATAATCTACGACGATCTTCTTTGTACACGGTCCAGCACTACCAAATCACAATTTGAAGCCCCAGCTTATGCATGTCATAATGATTGTGCCATTTTCGATCCGATAACTAAGATTTAAAATAATTCGTTGTAAAATAACTTATTTTGGTTAAGAACCTATTTTTATATCGTTTCTATGACCGAAAATTTTTGTATAAGATAGTCTAAGTACACTCAAAAAAATAAGTTAGTAGGAAAGTTAGTAAAACATCTTGTAAATTAAGTATACTATTTCTCAGCAAATTTTTTGCTGAAATTGTGTTTTCAGCTAAAAATTTAGTTATACTTCTACAGTACTTAACTGTTTTGAACTAATGTTTTACTAATAATTTACTAATGTTTTACTATTTTTTTTTGCTAAAAAAATTGTGATGATATGAGCAGAATCAAGTAGATGTTGCGGCATTTCAATATGAAGTAGAGACGAGGAAAATGATACTAAAAAGTAAAACGCTTGTAAGACATATAAAAAAACAACCATGGATGATTTTTGTATCTGTTTTTCATACAAAAGGAGAAATGTAATGATCAGACAATTTTATTAACTTTTAGCAGGAATTTTTTAAGTTTTAATCAATTAAGTGATAGCAACACTTTTGCTAAATTTACTAATTTTGTTGTTGAAAATAAGCTAGATTTTGTTGACATTAACAATTTTTTACAATTCATTCTCCTGACTAAAATTTCGGCTGACTCAGCAAAAATTTATGCTGACTTTACAAAACTTTTTTTTTTATGAGTGTACAATTGGTTCTTTTAGAATCAATATTTTAACTTGTTTTAAAACTAGTCCTTTTTTAGTTACACCCTCTATTTATGTTCTGTAGAAATTTTTAATAACCTAGTTTCAGTAAAAGGTCGGGTTGGAGACCGATTCTAAAAAAGGTTGCAGATTTACTTAAATAAAAGAAATTTTAACATCAAGCTTCCTAATTTCCTATATTTTTGAGAATGTCAATCTAAGAATCCCAAACAATTCTCGATTTTTAAATATTAAAATTTTATCAAGAGCGGCTTGTGGGAACTTAATGTTGATGAGTCCACTATTTCGATATTTTTTTTGTTTCTTTCAGGGCTACTATATTTTTTGAATGTTTCACTAAATTTTTAATTTATAATAAAGTGATTTTTATTCCCGTACTCCTTATATAGTTTTATTTTTGTTTTTGCTACTCCATCACCACTAACATCCTGTAATCCATCATTTATATGACAAACATAATTGAATATGTTTTCAGTTTTGTTTCTTTGTTGTTCTTTTCAACACTTTCAAAAAAGAAATATTAATATTTATGTCGTTTCTTTTTGAGCATCTCGACATCATCGTCCCCAACCATTAAAAATCTGCTTATTTAGCTTAATATAATAATACACTTTTCACTTTGGTACCCAAAAAAAAAAAAAAGAAACAAAAAATAAATGAAGAAAAAATATGGCTTTAGACATGGAAAAATTAGGAAAAAACAAAATGTGAACTGTAAACGTCACATAATAAATTAGTTATGTTAGAACTTTTTCTACATATGATAAACTTCTCCAGCTACTTGATTTTTCGCTTTTTTTTGCTGTGCTGTTTTATTTTATATTTTTTGTCTACATGAGGTGCTGATGTGTTTGAGACACTCATAATCACAGTCACTCATGTGATGTTTATTTGTATGAGTTTGGTACAAGTGTTCATTTTTTTGTGTGTGTGTGTGTTGGTTTCTTTGTTTTTCTTTTTATGATGAAGTAGCAAAACTTCCTTAATAAACACTTAAATATTATGACACCTTTTAAAAAATGGGAAGAAAAATAACTTGAAACAAAAAAGAAAGAAATGTTTTAAAAAATGAGACTATTATAATTTAAAACAAGGGGGAAAGTGTAAGAATTGAAAATAGTTAAGAAAGAACTTTTGTCACTCTATAGTAATTTAAGTTGTTAGACACATTCTTCTATCATGAGATCCGTGATACATCACAAATGACATTGGTCTTCAAATTTGAATAATTTTTCATACACACATACTTCATGGAGTTCATAACACATCCCAATATTCAGTTTTGTACAGTTTCAAAAACTCGAATTTTTCACGTTGTTCATTTTCGAAAAAAAAAAACGGAGAAGTTAGTAATTTTGAAGAATTTTATATTCGAAAGTTTTTATTGAATTTCCCTGATTTAAAAACCTTTCGATTTATATTTGTATCCTTTTTATCATTTTCGAAATTGTTCTCCTTTTAAACCCGGTTCAAAATAAAAAGAATTACATTTTTTTGAATGCAAATAATGGACAATGTTCAAAAAAAAAAAAAAAAATTGAGAAATATTACAAACGCATCACAGAAAATGCTAAACTTTATTTTGTAAAAAATTTTAAATTATCGATTTATCTATGTTTAAATTTTTTTTAAAGAATTGACAAGAATTCCAAATGCATCTTTAAATGCATTTGCATAAAAAACGTTTTTTTTTTTTATTACATTAGTGGGAAAGAGCACAATCGTAAAAACGCTTTTCGAATCAGCGCAATCCGATAACAACTATCGAGTATATGTATTTGCAAAGTTACATGCTGTTGGGATTTTTTAAATTTTATTAAAAGTTGAAACCGTGAAAAAATCGCAAACATTTTAAAACTGAATATAGCGATATTTTATAGGCTCCGCAGAGAATATATTTTTTTAATAAGTATAAAGAAAATCGGAAGACATGAGGTCAAAAAATTCCATATTGTTGGTCTTCTTTAAAAAGAATGAAACCCTGGGTTCGAACTTTAAACCCTTCACATAATCCTCAGACTTTTTATAACTTTAAAAGTTGTATTGAAATTTTAACAAAGTTTCTAGGAGATTGTAAAGAAAGTTGCTTTTTAGACCAAAAATAATTTTTTTTTTTAGTTTTCAGCCTTAGAAAGTTTTTGCAACTAAATTGCACTGCATGACATGAAAAACGAATAAGGTTTCTGACCATCAATTCTATATACTTCAGATACGCTGATTTTAATGTCGTACGTTATTGTACATAAAATGACTTAAAGTTTATGTGGGTTTTTATATACAAAAATTTTCAAATGCAATTCATCTGATTTCTTGCGCTCTAAGATCAAAGTCCTTAATAAGGGTAAACTGCTCGCAACGGGTTATCATTATACGACTTGGCTGAAATTGGAACCACGAAATCTTTGGACCTAGTGGTACATGAACTAGCCTAATATCTAACGAAAGTTGTAAGTACTTTTTAACAATTCCTAGAAAAATGCACACAGAGAAAAAATATGATTGAACATGATTGGGGAAAAGAAATTATCACATTATGATCGTAACAATCATAAATATGATCATATAATAATCACCGAGGATGATTTGATCATCATCTAGTATCATAATATGATTATGAGGATCATATTATGATTATTACGTTAACATAACATGATGCTCTTAAACTTTTTTCTGCGTATGGAAAAACACGTTTTTTAGCTACATTTCAGTCGCAATATGAAGAAAACCATTAGTGCGATTTAAAAAAATAAAAAAAAAAATCCTGGTCAGCGTAAATTAATAACAGGGTGACCCAATAACAATATTTCAAAAGATTAACTCCTCTTTTACAATTTCCAATTTGATTCACACCGATCGGTTTAGAAATTCTATATATATTACCATTATTTTTTTGAAATAATCTACATTACTCCAGGCCAAAACTTTTTAAAATCGCTCCTCATTTACAAAAGTTACACGTCCCAAAATCTTTTTTATGAACGAGGTAGTCAACTCCGATAATCTGTAAGTACCAATTACCAATCACAATATTTTTTCCAATGTAATTCATACCGCTCGTATCAGTTGTTTAGAGTTCTATATTTATTACCATTATTTTTTTCAAACACCCCACTGGGGAATTGAGCCTTTATCTATTACTTCCCTTTAGTCTAGTGCCTTAACTTACTTTACTCAAAGGATTTCACCGCAATAACCGTAGGAGCTTTATTAAACCCGTAAAATGTTTTAATAATAACTTTAACGTAAACAAATTTCCAACTCAATTAATTTGCTCCATTTGTGTGTAAGAATATTTTATGCCAGTAGTCTAACCATATTCCCATTTTTTTCAATCATTGTCTCGTTTTATTTTTTGTTGGAATAATCATCCTTGCTATGTTCTGTAATTTGCATATTTTTGTAATAACGAGTTTTTTAAAACTACTAAAATTCTTTTATTAGTACAACATGAAATTTCCTTAAATAAAAATCATCCACAGAAATTCCAAAAAAAATGTTAATGGATTTTCTGCAAATGGAAGTATGATTTCAATTTACACGCCTAATTTCATGTTAAGGCTAAGCTAATAGACATATAATCCTATTTAAGCTTTGTACACACTTTATACAATAGTAAATGAAAATTTGGAAGAGACTTGAGATAAAAACAATACAAAAAATCCAATCTTAGAAACAGTGGGACGGGATTGGGTAAAAAAGAAATCATAAATCTATATAAATATGAAGCTTTCCAAGCCAACTGCTTTTAAAATTTTGCCAAAATGTGGGAGAAGTAGGCGTGGTTAATTATAATTAACCACGCCAATAATTACTGACAAATGTTACGCTTAGTTTTATTTTATTGTTTATAACAATTAAATAGAATGTGGAAAATTATAGAAATTTTACCATATTAATAGATTTTTTATGGCTAGTTTTAAAAAATATATTTTTTTTTTTTTATTTCTGAGCTAGTTATAAATTTTCTTTCTGAAATAAAAAGCTCAGTTTATTAAAATATAGTCAAAATGAAAAAAAAAATTATTTATCTAAAAGGTTAGAGGCTTTTCTATCGATCCCGAAAGTTTCATCGTCTAACTCATATAAGTTTCGAGGAAAATATTCGTTGAATATTGGCCTTCATATATATATTTCAATATTTCTAAGTTAAAACTACATGAAGTGTAAGGAATTTTATTAAATGTATTATTTATTTGAGCTTTAACATATAAATATTAAAATATTTATGAAGGACAATATTCAAAAAATATTTTCTCTAAAACTTTTTCGAGTTACACGATGAAACTTTATGGATATATAGAAAAACAACTATCCTTTTTTTTGTAAAAAAAATAAAAAAAAAATTTTGGCCGATATGATTTTGTATTATACTAAAAATTCGAAACAAGTACTGAACTTTTTCAACTTCTTAAAAAATATCTTGATATACATTTCCGGTTGTATGACGCAGCAGCTTGCATCTTAGACGGAGTTTTTCTGTGTCAATTTTATGATGTTCATGCCAAAGGCTCATCGTGTCGCTATCTACGAATACATTTTTAAAGAGGGCGTTATCGTAGCCAAAAAAGATACACATGCTCCTAATCACCCTGAGCTTGAGAGCATTCCCAACTTGCATATAATCAAAACATTGCAGTCCCTCCACTCCCGTGGCTTGGTTAAGGAACAATTCGCCTGGAGACATTATTACTGGTACTTGACCAATGAAGGTATTGAATTCTTGCGCAGTTACTTGCATTTGCCCCCAGAGATTGTTCCCGCCACACTTAAACGTCCCACCAGACCCGAAACAGCCTGTCCCCGCGCTGCTGCTGCTCCTCGCTCAGGCGATGCCAGCAAAACTGGTGAAGATCGTTCAGCTTACAGACGTGCGCCTGGTGGTACTGACAAGAATGGCGATGTTGGTGCTGGCGCCGGTGATGTGGTATTCCGTGGTGGTTTTGGTCGCGGTCGTCCCCAATAAGTAAATGAAGTTGGACATGGGTTATTTGTAACCTATACAATTCGTTTTAATCTTTTTATTTATTTTAAAAAGATGTTTTCCATTTTAAAGAAATGAAAAAAAAATATTAAAAAAAAATATACAAAATATATTAATGAAAATGTATTGATATAGAGTTGAGTTGAGTTGACAATAAAAGAATTACATTTTCAGATTGACCGCCTCCGACTTCAATGAAGTTCACCGTAACTGCCATAAAAAAACTTAAAATTTTACTACGTATTTCAATACGACTACGTCTTGTAATAAGACTACGTCTTTACGTCTTTAAATACCACTACGTCTTTTAATAATACTACGTCTTTTATTAGGAATACGTTCTTAAATGACTATTTTTATTTCTAAGATCAAGCCAAAATAGTCTTTCCGGTGTAAAATAGTCCAACTTATCTTGCAACTACGTGCTGTTGGCCAATTTAGCTAGTGCTCATTAGTTTAATTTAATCTTAGAAGTGAATTCCTGAAGATTAAATAAAGAAATAAATTATAATCTTGCAACTCTTCAAATAACTAAAGTTAACCCAGACGTATGATTAATATTAAAACAAAAATAATAATACTCATACGCCACTACTTCAGATAATTGCTATAAATTTGCAATAATAGCATATTTATAAATTTAAAAAAACTGTCCGGTTGGATGTAATTTGTTTTAAAACTTTTTCCTTTAAATCTTCAATTTGTATTACACATTTTAGATTTATTTCCCACTGTTATTTTAATCCGAAAATACCAACTCAAATGTAGCTAAAACAAACAAAAAAACTATTTTTTATAAAACGAGCGGAAGTTTTTTTCCAGCAATGCCTGGCTGCTGTTGCTGCTATTGCCGTTTTTTTTTTGTTGATGGTCTGACCATAACTGTGCGATAATGGTTAAAAATTTAATGTTTAAAAGGAAACGTTCACACATAAACTCATCACTATTGCCGCTAAAATAAATACTTTTTCTGGAATAGAATAAAAAAAAAACCCAGGAAAGAGCATAACAGCGCAAACACAGAAAAGAAAAAAAATATCTCAATTCATTAATCTTAATTTGAAATAAGCAGCGCACCGAATACAGTAGCAGAAAAAAAGGGGAAATAAAAACGTTTGCACCATTTATAACTCCTTATATTCCCAAAAGATATAGGAAGGCAACGTTAGTACACTCATTGAAATAAACCTGTAAAAATAGCGGAAAAAGCTACTAAAAATTTACTTAAAATTGTAGAAAAAAACTGCTAAAATTAGCAGTTATTGGTAAGATAGTTAGGAAGGGTTATGTGCCCAGGGGCACAACTCCACTCGGAGACCAATACGGTCCATTGTGAATATTGGTAAGATAACAATAGCAAAAATAATAATAATTATCGAGTTGAATTTTAGATAGTTTAAAATAGCAATTTACTCTGCTAAAACTAGCAAACACTTTATTAAATATTTAAAAGACTAAAATCAGCAAACAAAAACTGTAATATCGAAATTGTTTGTGCTTTATTTCCCTTAAATTTAGTAGAATGCAACAGAAGTTTTTGTTAAAAAATTGTAGATTTCGAATTTCAGAAGGGCAGATATATTTCTAAAAATTTCTCATTTTTTTAATAATTTTTTTGTCTGCTTATTATTTTGGAAATTTTGCTGCTGGTCTCAACAGATTCATTTGTTACCGTCAAATTAACTAACATTTAGCTCAAATATATCTAAATACTTGTAGATTCAACAGATTTATTTTTGCTATTCTTGTTTTACTAATATTTAGCAAAAAAAAAAAAAAAAATCTGCATTTTTAGCACTTTTTTTCTGCAACGAAACTTTTATCTAATTTTAGTAGTTTAAGAAAAAATTTTACAAATTTTTGCTGTTTTATCTTAGTTTGAAATATAACTAAATACTTTTAGATTCAACTGATTTATTTTTGCTATTCTCATTTTACTAATATTTAGCAAAAAAAAAAAAATTTTGCAATTTTTAGCACTTTTTAGCACTTTTTTCTGCAACGTAATTTTTAACTAATTTTTAGTAGTTTTAGAAAAACGTTTACAAATTTTTGCTCTAAGTGTAGTATGTTTTCTGTTTTATTTTAGTTTGAAATGAATAGTTAAAATATAAATTGTATTGTGGTATGACTATTGTTGCGTAGCTGGAATCCTTAGCCCCTGCTGCAGCTCTAGCAATTTTTGTTGTTATTGTTTTAAAGCAATTTTATAACCTTCTTTTGTAATTTTTTTTTCTTTAGCTCTTCAGCGTCAAGTCTTTTGTTTTTTATTTTGAGCAAAAAACAAAAATCTTATTATCCTTAACATCCACTTGTGTGATCCTGTTTTGTTTTTTTTTTTTTGCCCTTCCCATTTGTATGTATGAGTTGAAGTTTTGAAGTACGTTTGGTATTGTGTGTGTGTAATTGTGTATGTGTGTGAAGTTTTATTAATGACATTATTTTTCTTGTGTTTTTTTTTCTTGCCCTGTTGTCCTTTTCTTTTTTCCTTTTTTTCTACACTGTTCAGGAAACAATAGTATTTTATCCTTAAGTTTATTGCATCCATGTTATTGCTGCTCTGGTTGCTGGTCTTGTGTTATTCATCTTATTTTCTGGGTTTAGAGTTCAGTTCAGAATTTTTGTTGTTGTTTAGTAAATATTGTCAAGTTTTTGGTCTCTTTCGCTTGCACATATAAATCTTTGCTGCAAAATAGCGTAAGCAATATAATGTCTATCTTCTTTTAAATTCGCATTTTAAACAATATAATTTTTATAGTTTTGTTATATGGTTTAGGGTTTTTGTTGTTGTCATGGTTCTTCTATTTAGTATGACATTTTTGAATTAGGAAAAAAAAAAACATATTAAATTGCATACTTGAAAATGATGTATTGTAAGTAATAAATGGTTTAAACTAAAGAGAAATGGCTTAAAATTTGAGAAATTGCTATATGAGTAGATTCAAATTTTGGTATAGAAAATAACTGAGATTTGGATTTACAAAAAAACATTTGATTTTAGGGTATATAATATAATACTTAAATTTTTTTATAAAACTACGTCTTACTACTTCATTTTAGACTTTTACTGGCAAAACACAAGCTTTGCAAACAAAATAGAGTTTTCCTAGTACATACAATATTAAATGTAACTTTGGTCATTTTAACACAGTGGGTTTTACAAAAATACCAGTATTTTGCTAATACTATTTTTTTGGTACGGTTGGCAATTTCTACATGTGTACGCATTTTTTAAAACCACACCTTTGTTTTTGTAAAACTACGTCTTTTTATGAAACTACGTCTTTTTATAAAACTACGTATTTTTATAAAACTACGTATTTTTATAAAACTACGTCTTTTTATAAAACTACGTCTTTTTATAAAACTACGTCTTTTTATAAAACTACGTCTTTTTATAAAACTACGTCTTTTTATAAAATTACGTCTTATTATAAAACTACGTCTTTTTATAAAACTACGTCTTTTTATGAAACTACGTATTTTTATAAAAACTACGTCTTTTTATAAAACTACGTCTTCTCATAAAACTAAGCCTTTTTATAAAACTACACTAAAAAAAAAACAATAAAGTCAGCAACATTTTTGCTGGGAGGATCCCGACGTTAATTTTGATGATATGAAATGCTTTATAGAATTAATTCAAAGCTTCATGAAATTAATGAATCATTCTGACAATGAAGTATATCATAGAATCATAGAATTTATAAAACTGTATCATAAAATAAATATATCTATCAACACATTCCTGAAAGTGGTTAATTAATAAATTTGAAAACAAAAAACTCTATAGATTATTTGTTAGGACAATATCCTAATAAAGAATGGCCTCGAATTTGAATAGTTTTTATTTTCATTGTACCATAAAATTTTATAACATTCCACAGATAGAATTTGTTTGTGCGTAGTATTTATGAATTTGGTCATTCATACAATTAATGTTTTCATTGGAATGTCGCCGAAGAACCGTTTCATTGAATTAAGGAAACGTTTATTGAATTTGTGTGTGTTGTGGTGTAATGGTTAGCGCGTTGGACTTTTACACAGAAGGTGCCGGGTTCGATCCCCGGTGCCGGCAACATCAAATTAATATGTATGAGTTTTTTCTATCCCTCATACGTATCGCTATGTCCACCTTCGGTGTTCCCATAGCAATTAACCCCACCGAAGTAAAATAATGAATCAGGGCTATGAACCAAAAAGCTTCAATAATTTCGCCAACTCTCCATCAGGTGGCGAGCAACAACTGTTCTAAGACTTATCATCTCTCGCAATTACAGTGTTGCCATGTCTGAAGCCCTTCATCTTTCCCCACCTTTCATCTCTATACTATCCCTTTCCAAACAAAGCAACACACTAAATATAGGAAGTATTTATTGAGTGTTGCCTCTCCTTTAAAAAAAAAAAAAATAATAAAAAAAAAAATGAAAAATAATACTCTTCATGAATGTTTTAAAATATATCATTAGAATTGAACCAATGAAGCGCATATAACCTAGTTTACTCACTACATGAGAACTAATATATATTATATGAGCTCGAAGTAAAACAGATTATCACCATTGATCAAAAAATAAATTGAAAACTTGTGTGTATGTCCGAAATAGATCTATCAACACATTCCTGAAAGGGTCAAAGAATAAATTTGAAAACAAAAACTTTAAATTATTTGTTAGGACAATATCCTAATAAAGAAATATAGAGTATGGCCTCGAACTTGAATAATTTTCATTTCATTGCACAATTAAAGGCCGAAAAAAACATAATTTTTATTTTTATAGTTCATTAGTTTAATGAAAAATTTAATTAAAACTCGTCTAAGAAAATTCTCTCTGTTTATCTAGACTAGTGTTACAGGCCGCATGTTCTACCCGACGTATGATTGATATTTACAAATAACACTCATACGCCACAATGCCCAATAACTTTAATATTTTTCATTCTTTTTATACTTAAACAAAATCGCCGTTCGGGAGTTAAAAAAAGGTTGAAAAGCAACTTTAAGGCTCCTAATTGATCCTGTATTAAATATTTTGGCAAATTGCTTTAAAGAGAATTCATTTTTTTTAAAGCAGATTACTTGAAGCTTTAAAATCAAATGAAGAGGATTAGATAAAAGAATTGAACAAAAAAATCTTTAGCATTGAACAATAGAAGAATTACATGAAAAAAATCAAATAAACAAGGACATTAAAAAACACACTAAATGCTAAGAAGGACACAAGTAACGAAGCAACAATTTTGTTCTACAAAAATATTGAAGAACATTTCATGCTTATGATAAAAGTATTTTCTTCTTAATTTTACCTTTAAAATCAAAAAAAAAATATTTGCTCTTTGGATAAAAACACAAAAAAAAAAAATATTTTTCTGCAAACAATTGAATTTTTTATACAAAAATTTGCTCTTAGGATTTGTATTGAATTTATTCTGTTTAATATTACAAAACATTGTTTCTACACAGAAGCTATCTTATTAGTGTTCTACCATATTGGCCGTATGGGACATATTGAAAATTTGTAAATTTTTGTATACAAAGTACCTTTTAGCCACCAAACCAATATGAAATTAAAATTGTAAAAGAAAATAAAAAGTATGCAAACAACATTTTGTGTTTTTTTTTACGAAATTTTCAATTTTAGTTTTACTCTAAACAAATTTATTACAATTTCCATTTATTGTTTGTTTAAAAGGAATTTGTTGAAATATTCAATTTGTTGTTCTTTTGTATACTTTTATGCTCGCTCTCTTGAAACTAAAACAAAATTTTGCAATTTGTTTAGTAGTTCAAATTTAAACATAACATTAGATTATTTAAGGGTTCAGTTTCAAAGGAAAAAATATAAATTTGAAAAACTCAATCCTTACAAAAAAGCGAAAAGTTTAATAAGTTACTTAAATTTATCTGTGCGCCCCCGGTAGGCTAGTTGGTAGCGTGCTAGCTTATCAGTGCGGTGGTCATGGGTTCGATTCCCACCAGAGGCACTGGTCTGTTTTCGCTACAACGCGCCGAAGGCCATAGTAGCTAGTGCTCAGTTAGGGTAATAGTATATAATTTGTATTTACATGATTATTATTTAATAAAAACAAAAAATTTATCTTTGAACAAAATGGCGCCCAATATGTGGCCACACAATGTTACTTTATATTACTTAGTAGACTATTTTTTAGTTAACAAAATGTAACTTAACACTAAAAAATATGACCCTAATATTTATAAATGTTTAAAAACCACAACTAAAAATGTCTGTTCTATATACCTTAACAATTATATGAAACAAAAAATTTATTGATTTGAAAAAAAAATTTTTTCTATAAATATTTGTTATTTACTCATACCAAACTACCTCAATTTTTACAATATTCACTTTCTTTATTCTACAATTTAGTAAAGTAAAAAATATTTTGTGGAAAAATATCATTTTTTATTATTTATAGTTATGAATCTATAATTTGGAATTTTTTCCAATTTTTTTTTGTACATTCTTTTATTTTTGTTGTTAAAATTGTTATTTGCTATAAAAGCTTTTTTATTCTGCATTTTTTCTAAGTGGTTGCAATATGAAGTACTAGTAGCAATTCATTTTGTTATTGTTAATATAGTTTTGCTTCAACAATGCATTGCATTGCAATTGTTGAAAAAAACGGAATTTCTGTGTTTTTTATGTTTTCTTTAGATATTTCAATTTTAGCCATACTAGTGGAATTTTTTAATTGTTTTTTATTTTTCTCTTTACATAAAATGTTAAAATAACTTCATGAACAAATTGATGGGTAATTGTTTTTTACTGAAAGCTTTATAAGTTTTAATTAAAAATGTTCAATAGGAAGCCGATTATTTTAGAGGGAAGTTGTTATTTTTGGAATCGAAAAACAAATGTACCCAAAAAGTTCGTATATCAGAAAAAGCTCAAACACCTCCTCTATTAATTTTTAAATTAAACCAACCACAATTCCTTAAAAATAAATTCCTGAAACAGGATTTTGCAATATTCGTTCATTTTTTTTTTGAAGCTTTTTTCTTAAGATGAAGAAATTATTCATTCATTTTGTGAAGGAAACTTCATTAGTTAAGTTAAAAATTTTATGAAGACTCGTCTGTGTAAAAGGATAATGTTTTAAATTTTTTGTTTGTTTTAATTTTGGAAAATATTGTTTTGCTTACGATCCTTCTTTAGAAGTTTTAAAGGCAAATATGTTCGCCAACGGCGCATATTGCTTAAGAGTTAAAAATTTGCTTCGTAATGGTGAACTAAATATATTCCATCAACATTTTTTAAATGCGTGTCTTATACCAAGCTTACCAATGTTACAATTTTGCAAAAAAAAAGTTTTTTCGTTGAAATTGACTAACATTAAAATCCAAAAACCGCTGGTAGGAAACTAAGTTTGCTTATTTTTACCGTGTTATGCTCATTAATAATCATCTTTTGTCATTTGTCGAGACACCATACCATATATGTTGGCAGGCTTACAGCAAAGTTATACTTTTTGCGTGTGTGTACAAATGCAAAAAAAAAATAATCAAAAGAAACACTATAAGAAATTAAATAAAAATAATATTGGAAAATTAAAAACACAACAAACAATTATTTATATGACCCCGGTTGACCAGTCACAGGACCTTTTACTAAAATATGAATGCTTTAAGAAAAATGGTTTTTAAAATTAAGTCTTTTACTAAAAATAACGAAATTAAAAGCAAATTGAAGTGAAAAATTGTTTTAAAATCAAGAAAACACAATTTAAATGCAAAAATAAATATTAAAAATTTAAAATTTAAAAAGCAACAATTTTAATAGAGATTTTCAATCGGTCGGATTTTTGAAATATTAAACATCAACATAACAATGAAAAATAAAGCTCCTTTAAAGTTTTATATTTTTAAATCATTTTTGAAAATGGCTCTGTCGGCAAATATCAACAATTTAATTTTTCAAATCTTTATTTGGCAACTTGGACAACAATTTTCTACTATATATTTATTTACGATTGTAGGCAAGATCTTCAATTATTTAAGTTTTTTAAACCACTCTATTGCCATTATCCACAAAAAAATATAACCGTTTAAATGCGGAACACATCAATATTAAATTATACCAGTCATGTCAGAAGTCCTGCTTTAATCACATGGGCACCTCCCTTGTGATTAAATAGGTCCTTAATTTTAATGTTGCTTATATTAAACTTATCTTGGAAATTAAACTAACGTTTTTTATTATATTTTTTCTTTTCCAGGTATGTTAAACGAATATTCAATAAACTAACCTACCCGATAAAAGGTACGCTTTTTATTTATTATTTCAAAATGTTTTGATTTAAAGGTTCAACATTTATTACACGAAATGTATGACAGAATTTTGAGAATATTAAAAACATTAACTGCGTTGATAAAGGGTCAGGTATAAACTTGTTAAAAAAAAAAAGTGAAAGAATTAAAGTCGGAAGTGCCGAATTTTTTATATTCTCCATCTAAGAGATGAAGCAAAAAAATTGGCCCAAACAAATTTCGCAAAAACACTTCACGGGTTAGAATTTCGCGAAAAAATTCGTGAAAAAATGTTAATAAAAAAAAATTTGGAGCAAAAAATTTCCGGAAAAATATTTTACCAACACATTTTTAATCGATATACTTTCATAGTTTTTATGTTTGTAAATAGTAAATTACCGTTACTCATACAGTTACATCACAATTTAAATAACTGTGAAATTATAAATATGTTTTGAAAAATTTTGAGTTGGACTTTACAGTTTTACTCATACTTTTTAAGTTGTCCACCGATTTAGCTCATTCACAATAGCATACTGCTTATAATATCAAGAAACAGCTTGACAAAAAACTAACAACCCCTATTCTATACTGACGGAGTATTTCGCTTTCAACAGACAGGCGGAAATCGCTATATCGACTTCGCTATTAATGCTAATCACTAATATGTATAATAATTATTTATAATATATATAGCTTATGGAATCTCCGAATTTTTTGGATAAGTTACAAACATAATGAAAAATTGATATATTTATCCTCCTGCACAGTGGGTTGAAGGGTATATAATAATACTTATTGCTATTTAATGTTTGACATTTGTATATAATCTTCCTTTTCTCCGTCTTTTACACTTATAGGTAAACTAAAATTCGTAGACTATTACTTTTGTTTAATCAATGAAACAATTTATCAGTGTTACGATTTTAAAAACTTTATTTCCATTAGCAATAAATTGCATTTGTTTAATTGAATGTTATTTGTAAAACTATAACGTTTATCAATTTTTCTTAAAACAATTCAGAAATAATATTTACTGTGTATTTGTATTTGTTATTTACAGTTCATCAATTATTTAACTTCATTTATTGATTATTTGTTTAACACAATAGTTATTAATACATACATTTTAAATACAATTAAATTGCAAATAAAACTAGGAATTAAATGTGAAATTTTAAGACCAACCACAAAATGTAATAATAATTCATTGTAATTAGCGGTAATTAATGTGGTTATTAATGGTAATACTAGTTAGTTTTTTTTGAACATTTTGACAAATATTGTTTTGTTTTAATGCTGGTTTGTTTATATGTTTATTTTATTTAATTATTAAACTTTTTTGTTTGATCTGATTAGTTTTAAATAAATTAGAACGTGATATTAATCTCTTTTTAAAACAATAAATGTAAATGATATATTTTATTTTAACAAATGGGATTTGGTCACACAAAAAAATATAAAATTAATAATAATAAACAATTATAATTAAATTAAATAAATCAAACTTTATATAATTTGTATTTATAATTTGATTATAACTTAAAAACAAAAAAATTTGCAACATTATTCAAAAAAGCTAAACTATTTTAACGAAAGGTATTTTAATAGCTGCGATTTTGTTTTTCTCCGTAGTTTGGAAGAATATACAAAAAAATAACCAGAGATCAATTCAAAGCTGATGCAATATGAGGTGCTTCAATCTCTGCATTATCAATTTTCATTCAATGAAATGTTTTGTTATATTTATAAAATGTTTAATCATATTTATAAAGCATTTCAAACGATTATTCTAAGCTGTCAACGATAAACGTTGTTCATTTCTCTATTCATGGTACAACCCTATGGGACCGGTCTCTGGCACGAAGGGACCGATCCTGTGGCACAGGCAGAACCGGTCCTTCGTGCCAGAGACCGGTCCTCTGCTAAACCCTACCCTTTCTAAACAACAAGCAACTTTAACATTGGCTTGTCGTGGGAGGGGGTCATTTGTCCTGCTTTAAACCACATGGGCATACCACAAGATTGTCGCAAAACGGACATGTCGCATAAAATAAACGAAAACTAAACAGCTTCCAATGGGTAAAATTCTGGGCCAACTGGCTTTTTCTTGTTAATAAGTATTCTGTTTAAGTGGTATGTCTTCCCTTTACCAGTTACAGGATTGGTAATTTAGGACAGTTGAGGCTGAATTTCAGAAAAAAATCTGATATGCCATCCCCTTCAGAATGTTCCCAGGAGTACGAAATCATAATGAATAAGGGGGCTCACGCCCCTATGGCGTGGCAGTCGAAAAACGACCCGGCCCACCTACGTAGACAATATAGGTATCAAATGAAAGCTAATGTCTTCACGATTCCAAAAATAGCCATAGTTGCCAGATCGGGCGGTTTT
>CM037854.1:220641424-220681552 GCA_021234595.1 Delia radicum
GTATTCAAAGACGTAGTCTTATTAAAAGACGTAGTCGATTGAAATACGTAGTAAAAATTTTAAGTTTTTTTATGGCAGTTACGGTGAACTTACATGAAATCGAAGGCGGTCGATCTGAAAATGTAGTTTTTATTGTCAACTCAAACTCTATATCAATATATTTTATCAATATATAACTACATTTCATTAATTAATGTATATGCCAGCACCAAATGTTGTCAGTACCACCAGGCGCACGTCTGTAAGCTGAACGATCTTCACCAGTTTTGCTGGCATCGCCTGAGCGAGGAGCAGCAGTAGCGCGGGGACGGCTGTTTCGGGTCTGGTGGGACGTTTAAGTGTGCGGGAACAATCTCTGGGGGCAAATGCAAGTAACTGCGCAAGAATTCAATACCTTCATTGGTCAAGTACCAGTAATAATGTCTCCAGGCGAATTGTTCCTTAACCAAGCCACGGGAGTGGAGGGACTGCAATGTTTTGATGATATGCAAGTTGGGAATGCTCTCAAGCTCAGGTGCTTAGGAGCATGTGTATCTTTTTGGCTACGATAACGCCCTCTTTAAAGAGGTATTCGTAGATAGCGACACGATGAGCCTTTGGCATGAACATCATAAAATTGACACAGAAAAACTCCGTCTAAGATGCAAGCTGCTGCGTCATACAACCGGAAATGTATATCAAGATATTTTTTAAGAAGTTGAAAAAGTTCAGTACTTGTTTCGAATTTTTAGTATAATACAAAATCATATCGGCCAAAATTTTTTTTA
Source organism: Delia radicum (assembly GCA_021234595.1). Taxonomy (NCBI): domain Eukaryota; kingdom Metazoa; phylum Arthropoda; class Insecta; order Diptera; family Anthomyiidae; genus Delia; species Delia radicum. The sequence continues at coordinate 220,642,192 of CM037854.1, forward strand.
ATTTTTTTACAAAAAAAGGATAGTTGTTTTTCTATCTATCCATAAAGTTTCATCGTGTAACTCGAAAAAGTTTTAGAGAAAATATTTTTTGAATATTGTCCTTCATAAATATTTTAATATTTTATGTTAAAGCTCAAATAAATAATACATTTAATAAAATTCCTTACACTTCATGTAGTTTTAACTTAGAAATATTGAAATATATATATGAAGGCCAATATTCAACGAATATTTTCCTCGAAACTTATATGAGTTAGACGATGAAGCTTTCGGGATCGATAGAAAAGCCTCTAACCTTTTAGATAAATAATTTTTTTTTTTCATTTTGACTATATTTAATAAACTGAGCTTTTTATTCAGAAAGAAATTTATAACTAGCTCAGAATTAAAAAAAAAAAATATATTTTTTAAAACTAGCCATAAAAAATCTATTAATATGGTAAAATTTCTAATTTTCCACATTCTATTTAATTGTTATAAACAATAAAATAAAACTAAGCGTAAACTAACATTTTCAGTAATTATTGGCCTACTTCACCCTTATTTTAAAAATTTTAGTTATTCCACATTTTTGCATCAAAGGACAACAAACTGTACGTTGGACACTGATACGTAAGCTTCATATTTATATAGATTTATGATTTCTTTTTACCCAATCCCGTCCCACTGTTTCTAAGATTGGATTTTTTGTATTGTTTTTATCTCAAGTCTCTTCCAAATTTTCATTTACTATTGTATAAAGTGTGTACAAAGCTTAAATAGGATTATATGTCTATTAGCTTAGCCTTAACATGAAATTAGGCGTGTAAATTGAAATCATACTTCCATTTGCAGAAAATCCATTAACATTTTTTTTTTGGAATTTTGTGGATGATTTTTATTTAAGGAAATTTCATGTTGTACTAATAAAAGAATTTTAGTAGTTTTAAAAAACTCGTTATTACAAAAATATGCAAATTACAGAACATAGCAAGGATGATTATTCCAACAAAAAATAAAACGAGACAATGATTGAAAAAATGGGAATATGGTTAGACTACTGGCATAAAATATTCTTACAACACAAATGGAGCAAATTAATTGAGTTGGAAATTTGTTTACGTTAAAGTTATTATTAAAACATTTTACGGGTTTAATAAAGCTCCTACGGTTATTGCGGTGAAATCCTTTGAGTAAAGTAAGTTAAGGCACTAGACTAAAGCGAAGTAATAGATAAAGGCTCAATTCCCCAGTGGGGTGTTTGAAAAAAATAATGGTAATAAATATAGAACTCTAAACAACTACGAGCGGTATGAATTACATTGGAAAAAATATTGTGATTGGTAATTGGTACTTACAGATTATCGGAGTTGACTACCTCGTTCATAAAAAAGATTTGGGACGTGTAACTTTTGTAAATGAGGAGCGATTTTAAAAGTTTTGGCCTGGAGTAATGTAGATTATTTCAAAAAAATAATGGTATATATATATAGAATTTCTAAACCGATCGGTGTGAATCAAATTGGAAATTGTAAAAGATGAGTTAATCTTTTGAAATATTGTTATTGGGTCACCCTGTTATTAATTTACGCTGACCAGGATTTTGTTTTTAAATCTTTTTACATTGCACTAATGGTTTTTTCTTGATATTGCGACTGAAATGTAGCTAAAAAATGTGTTTTCCCATACGCAGAAAAAAGTTTAAGAGCATCATGTTATGTTAACGTAATAATCATAATATGATCCTCATAATCATATTATGATCCTAGATGATGATCAAATCATCCTCGGTGATCATTATATGATCATATTATGATTGTTACGATCATAATGTGATAATTTATTTTCCCCAATCATGTTCAATCATATTTTTTCTCTGTGTGCATTTTCTAGGAATGTTTAAAAAATAACTACAACTTTCGTTAGTTCATGTACCACTAGGTCAAAGATTTCGTGGTTCAAATTTCAGCCAAGTCGTATAATGATAACCCGTTGCGAGCAGTTTGCCCTTATTAAGGACTTTGATCTTAGAGCGCAAGAAATCAGATGAATTGCATTTGAAAATTTTGTATATAAAAACCCACATGAATATTAGCTAAACTTTAAGTCATTTTATGTACAATAACGTACGACATTAAAATGCGTATCTGAAGTATATAGAATTGATGGTCAGAAACCTTATTCGTTTTTCATGTCATGCACAGTGCAATTTATTTGCAAAAACTTTCTAAGGCTGAAAACTAAAAAAAAAATAATTTGGTCTAAAAAGCAACTTTCTTTACAATCTCCTAGAAACTTTGTTAAAATTTCAATACAACTTTTAAAGTTATAAAAAGTCTGAGGATTATGTGAAGGGTTTAAAGTTCGAACCCAGGGTTTCATTCTTTTTAAAGAAGACCAACAATATGGAATTTTTTGACCTCATGTCTTCCGATTTTCTTATACTTATTAAAAAATATATTCTCTGCGGAGCCTATAAAATATCGCTATATTCAGTTTTAAAATGTTTGCGATTTTTTCACGGTTTCAACTTTTAATAAAATTTAAAAAATCCACAAAGCATGTAACTTTGCAATCCATATACTCGATAGTTGTTATCGGATTGCGCTGATTCGAAAAGCGTTTTTACGATTGTGCTCTTTCCACTAATGTAATAAAAAAAAAACGTTTTTTATGCAAATGCATTTAAAGATGCATTTTGGAATTCTTGTCAAGTCTTTAAAAAAAATTTAAACATAGATAAATCGATAATTTAAAATTTTTTACAAAATAAAGTTTAGCATTTTCTGTGATGCGTTTGTAATATTTCACAATTTTTTTTTTTGAACATTGTCCATTATTTGCATTCAAAAAAATGTAATTCTTTTTATTTGAACCGGGTTTAAAAGGAGAACAATTTCGAAAATGATAAAAAGGATAAAAATATAAATCGAAAAGTTTTTAAATCAGGGAAATTCAATAAAAACTTTCGAATATAAATTCTTCAAAATTACATACTTTCCGTTTTTTTTTTTCGAAAATGAAAAACGTGAAAAATTGCGAGTTTTTGCAACTGTAAAAAACTGAATATTGGGATGTGTTATGAACTCCATGAAGTATATGTGTATGAAAAATTATTCAAATTTGAAGACCAATGTCATTTGTGATGTATCATGGATCTCATGATAGAAGAATGTGTCTAACAACTTAAATTACTATAGAGTGACAAAAGTTCTTTCTTAACTATTTTCAATTCTTACACTTTCCCCCTTGTTTTAAATTATAATAGTCTCATTTTTTAAACATTTCTTTCTTTTTGTTTCAAGTTATTTTTTCTTCCCTTTTTTAAAAGGTGTCATAATATTTAAGTGTTTATTAAGGAAGTTTTGCTACTTCATCATAAAAAGAAAAACAAAGAAACCAACACACACACACAAAAAAAATGAACACTTGTACCAAACTCATACAAATAAACATCACATGAGTGACTGTGATTTATGAGTGTCTCAAAACACATCAGCACCTCATGTAGACAAAAAATATAAAATAAAACAGCACAGCAAAAAAAAAGCGAAAAATCAAGTAGTAGCTGGAGAAGTTTATCATATGTAGAAAAGTTCTAACATAACTAATTTATTATGTGACGTTTACAGTTCACATTTTGTTTTTTTCCTAATTTTTCCATGTCTAAAGCCATATTTTTTCTTCATTTATTTTTTTTTTTTTTTTGGGTACCAAAGTGAAAAGTGTATTATTATATTAAGCTAAATAAGCAGATTTTTAATGGTTGGGGACGATGATGTCGAGATGCTCAAAAGAAACGACATAAATATTAATATTTCTTTTTTGAAAGTGTTGAAAAGAACAACAAAGAACCAAAACTGAAAACATATTCAATTATGTTTGTCATATAAATGATGGATTACAGGATGTTAGTGGTGATGGAGTATGGCAAAACAAAAATAAAACTATATAAGGAGTACGGGAATAAAATCACTTTATTATAAATTAAAAATTTAGTGAAACATTCAAAAAAATATAGTAGCCCTGAAAGAACAAAAAAAATATCGAAATAGTGGACTCATCAACTATTAAGTTCCCACAAGCCGCTCTTGATAAAATTTTAATATTTAAAAATCGAGAATGTTTGGGGATTCTTAGATGTGACATTCTCAAAAATATAGGAAATTAGGAAGCTTGATGTTAAAATTTCTTTTATTTCATTCCATCTGCAACCTTTTTTAGAATCGGTCTCCAACCCGACCTTTTACTGAAACTAGGTTATTAAAAATTTCTACAGACACTAATATAGGGTGTAACTAAAAAAGGACTAGTTTTTAAAAACAAGTTTAAAATATTGATTCTAAAAGAATCCTATTGTACACTCATAAAAAAAAAGTTTTGTAAAGTCAGCATAAATTTTTGCTGAGTCAGCCGAAATTTTAGTCAGGAGAATGAATTGCTAAAAAAATTGTTAATGTCAACAAAATATCGCTTATTTTCAACAACAAAATTAGTAAATTTAGCAAAAGTGTTGCTATCACTTAATTGATTAAACTTAAAAAATTCCTGCTAAAAGTTAATAAAATTGTCTTATCATTACATTTCTCCTTTGTATGAAAACAGATACAAAAATCATCCATGGTTGTTTTTTTATATGTCCTTACAAGCGTTTTTACTTTTTAGTATCATTTTCCTCGTCTCTGCTACATATTGCAATGCCGCAACATCTACTTGATTCTGCTCATATCATCACAATTTTTTTAGCAAAAAAAAATAGTAAACATAAGTAAATTATTAGTAAAACATTAGTTCAAAACAGTTAAGGTACTGTAGAAGTATAACTAATTTTTAGCTGAAACACACAATTTCAGCAAAAAATTTGCTGAGAAATAGTGTACTTAATTTACAAGATGTTTTACTAACTTTCCTTCTAACTTATTTTTTTGAGCGTACTTTGACTATCTTATACAAAAAATTTCGGTGATGAAAACGATATAAAAATAGGTTCTGTAGCAAAATAAGTTATTTTACAACGAATTATTTAAATCTTAGTTATCGGATCGAATAATGGCACAATCATTATGACATGCATAAGCTGGGCTTCAATTGTGATTTGGTAGTGCTGGACCGTTGTACAAAGAAGATCGTCGGAGATTATTAACAGCATTAACCTCCCTTGTGATCCATAGGAGTATCGTCGGACTGTGGGTCGTGGATTTAGAAATGGATTGAATTTGGAGAATTAGATAATTTTCAAAAAAGATTAAACTCATAGCCAGTTCTAGTTAGAATTGTTAACTTTGAAGGGAATCAGTTAAGAAATTAAGAGAATCGCGAATTTTGAATCATGGATTTCAAAATAATAAACTCGTAGATTATTAGGATTGTGAATTTAAAAAAAGATTAAAATCATGGCGTTTTCTTTATAGAACCGTAGCTTTTAGAAGGTATAAACTTCCCACGTTTTTAGAATGATGAATTTTTAGATCTCAGAGACTGTTAGGATGGTAGAATTTTAAGAGGACAAAATTATGTGTCTTTTTAAAAGAATACAATTCGGAGCAATTCGTAGTTAGAATTGTGGATTTTGAAAATTGTAAAATTCCGAATTATTAAAGATGTGTATTTTAAAATGGATCAAGCGCAAAGATTGTCAGAATCGTAGATTTTAGAAGGAATCATAATATTATTAGCGACTTAAGAATTGTAAAATTTAAAAAGAATTAATGTCAGAAACATTAGGCTGATAATATTAGACAATATTATACAAGAAATGGGATTTTAAAAGGAATTCTGGCTTTAGAATTGTGAAATTTGAAAGCGATAAGAAATCGTGTACATTCAAAGCGACTAAAATAAAAGATAATCAAATATTTGACAGGATTTTTGAGTTTTAAAGAGACTGAACTCTGAATTTATCAAAGCCACAGAATGATATAAACTATATACATATTTTTAAAGGGGACATAAGTTTGATACAAATTCTGTACATTTTCAACTACACATGTTTAATTCTTCACTTAAAGCTTTAAAAGCAAACACATTTTCCCAAACATATACCATTCCTTATTGCCACAATAATTGACATTCTTGTAATATTTTTTTTTTTGTTGAAAAGAAATTTTCTCTTCCTTCCTGTAATATTAGCGAATTCCTTTAAATTCTATATTGGCAAAGGCGTTTTTCAAACATTTTAGTTTTTTTTTTTGCTTTTTTATAAGAACAATGCGTAAAAAATATTTTTTTCTTAACAAATCGATTATAGTAATGGTTATTTCAATTTAATATCAAAAGAATTTTCAATCTCAAACAACCACACATTTCGCGTTTCTTCAACATTTCTGCTCAAATACTTGAAATGGTAAAAGAAAAAAAAAAAAGAAAAATTGACTTTCACTTTACTTTCAACATTAAAAAGCATTTGAAGGCAATATAAAAAAAGTAGGTGTTTATCATTAGGGTGGTAACCTCATAAAAATCTTTATCATTTTCAGGAAAAAAATACAATAAAACTGAAGAAGTGAATGGTTGACATTTAACAATTATATGCTACACCCCCTTTTCCGGTTTATTCAGCCAGTCAGTCAGTCAGTCATTCATTCAAACAACACAACTAAAAACTCCCATTTATTTAAATATTATTCATAGGATAATATGTAGTAGAGAGAAAAGAAAAATGAAATTTAAAATAAAAACTTTTGCAGTTAATTCATCAATTACTTGACAACTTTTCACAATATAGCAGGGCTGGGAGAGAAATGATTCTAAACAAAAGTCTATTGCATAGCTCTTTTAAAAACTTGAATTAAGTTTATAAATAATCTCTGGAAGTTTAGCAAAATGTTGTAAAAATAATTCTTTTTAAACTCTGCCTTAAGTTAAGAAATAAGTACAAAGAGTTTGAATAAAAAATAGGCCAAACGATATTAAATTTGCTTATTGGTCTTTTATGGGTTTTTTTTTCATTCTAGTTAATAGGTCCTTTTTATAAATTTTTAACTTCAATAAACTTTATGCAAAAAAAAAAAGTTATTTAAATTTTGTGTAACAAAAACCAGTCCAAAAAAAAAAACAATTATTACACAAAAGATTTTTTTTTTTGCCAAGAAATGTACTACCAATAAAAAAAACACAACCCCGCCAAATATGCTATGAAAAAAATTCTATGATTAAATTAAATACGAAATTATTTTGTCTACAGTTTTTCCTCCATTTATTTCTTATCATTTTGTGTCATTTGCCAGTAATGAGTTTCAATACCGCACTACAAAAAAAATCGCCGTTAACATTTCTTTCAGTTTCTTCTTCTTGCCTTTTATCATTTTTCTTGTTAAAACGTTATTTTCTAATTTCCGTTTCGAACAAAAAGTGTGGCATATAGACAGGTATGATTGAAGATGCTTAAATGTTTTGTAGGAAAAGACCTTTTGCCAGTTCAATTTGAATTCTTAGGAAGTTGTAGTAGTTTGTTGAGGTTTTATTAACACCATTTACTGATTTTTGATTTCTTTCGAGACCAATTATCTTAATGTTTATGAGACTGATATGATAATGAAACTTGGTTTGAATTCTTGTGAAATAAAAAAGTTTTAACATTTTCAAGTCTTTAAATGAAATTTATGGAAGAAAGAAAGGATTGAGGTGTATAAATTTATGGAATGTAAAATGTATTTAAGAAGCGTATTTAAGGCGTTGTGGTGTAATGGTAAGCGCGTTGGACTGTTACACAGATGGTCCCGGGTTCGACTCCCGGCGACGACAACATCAATTTAGAAAAATAATGTATATGAGTTTTCTATCCTTCATATTTATCGCAACGCCCACCTTCGGTGTTCCCATTGCACTTAACCCCACCGTAATAAAATAATGAATCAGGGCTATGACACAAAAATGCTTCAATAAATTCGCCAACTCTACATCAGGTGGCGAGCAACAACTGTTCTAAGACCTATCTCGCACAATTACAGTGTTGCCATGCTTGAAGCCCTTCATCCGTCACCACCTTTTATCTCTCTACTATCCCCTTTCCAAAGAAAGCAACACATAAGTAAATAGGAAGAATTCCTGAGGAAGAATTTCTTAAAAAAAAAAAAAATTTATGTATAAGATTGCATCTTTAGGCCAAAATTCATTTCAGAGTAATAAGACCTGCCACAGAAATCTCCTTGAAAAAGAATATTTCTGTGACTAAGACTATTTATGTGACATGTCACAAGCCATCAAAATTGGTTGAACATGTTACCTCTAAATTTATTCCAGAACATTTTCTTTTGCCATCGGTTCCATGGAATAGTTTCTGAAACTGATTCCTGCTTGAGTTTCCGTAAGGATTAATGTTTCTGTGAAGTTAGGTTTATCAAAGAACATAGAATCCAGGAAGAACAAATGTAGCGTTTGGCGGAATGTTTGGAGGAAAGAATTATTTTTTTCCGTCATTCTTAAACACAAACTTGCTAATAAAATGTTATCACAATGAATGTGAGGTAATGCTCCGGAGAAAAGTTTTTAGTTTTTCCTAAAAAGTATTCCATTTGAATAGTTTTTTTTGGAAAAAAAGTTTTTCTTCGGTTTTTCGGAGAATTATTCTCTCATTTATCAGTTGGCCGTTGGCGAAACCATGTACGTCTTAATGCGTGCCTATAGATTTGGCCAAGGGATTTTACTCAGAGAAAACAGATTCATGGTTATAACCGAATTGTTTGTCAACCAAGGATATAGTTGCAGCAACCAAATTATTTGGTTGTAGTAATCAAATATATTTCCGGGTTAATTAAATTTTTGGTTGATGCCATAAACAAAACTATTGATGGCTGCAACTGAACCATTCGATCTTATCATATAGAATTCCAATCCATGAGTGTTTCTATATTACCTTCTCGACTTGATTGATTAAATAGACTACTGCCTGGAAATAGATTACTGCCTGGAAATAGAATACTGCCTGGAAATAGACTACTGCCTGGAAATAGACTACTGTCTTCGGAAGTCGCAAGTTTAACCGAATGTCCTGTTTCCCTGTTTACGGTATACGGCTTGGTTTTCCCTGGTGGGGTGTTCTAACCTCAAAGTCTATAGGAAGTTGTCGATCGGTGCAGCTGCGATCTAGTCGTGTCCAAGCAGAATAGATTGGGTTTTATGGAAATTGATCGCACCCAGTGACATGAGTACCTTTAGTAATTCTCTATGGAAGTCTCTAAAACTCGTTTGTAAAAGTTTCTTTGACAAAGTTAGATGCCACATAAAAAGTTTTGATAGAACAGTGAGTTCTCATAAAAACGGCTAAATATAGTTTAAACAAAAATACCTAAAACATAAATGTTTTCTTTTAACTTAGCCTACGATCACAAAAAGCAAATACACCGAGAAAAATTCAGCTATTTGCCAACTGAGACTCACTTTACAACGCCTTCACAGTCGATTATTACGAATTTCAGTCAGTTAGCACAACTTAACATTAGTTTTCAAAACAAAGTTCGGTTAATTCAACTAAATTTTAGTGTCAACACCCAAAATATTTAGAGATCGAATGGAAATATCGTTGTACTAACTGAATTTATAAGTTGTTATCATTAAAATACACTTTTCAATTCAGTTGGCACTTTATTTCACTGTGTGTACAATTATTCTCACTTTTAAGTTTGTCTGCATTAGGGTTATAGTTGCAACAAAAAGTCGACGTTTAGATTTTTCGACTCTTGTAAAAATTTTAAAAGTCGACTATTCTACTTTATCGTTTTTTTTCAAAAGACGACTTTTTTCCAATTAAAAGTCGATTAATCGAATTTTTGTATGAAAATTTTTAATTTCTAACGTAGAACTTAAAAATTTTAATGTCAGCGAACAAATAAGTTTTGGATTATAAGACTCATCTCATTAAGCAGATTGCCAAAAGTTTAAAATCATTTAAATCGGCCCATATTTAATGAAATTTAAAGCTTCGAATGAATTTTTACTCTTGAATTTTTATTTACTTTAGTGTACTAATGCTCAAGGTGCTATAAAATGGATGACTGCACAATTTATTTTTAAAAGCCTTATGCTTCCTTTACAATAGGGTACATTACATCAAAATCGGACCTTTTTGCAGAATTTGACTTTTTTTTATGTTATATTTAACGATTTTGTTTGGAACAATGGCTTTTTGTTTGTCTTTTGTGATATCGACAAAAACTTAATTTAATTTAAGTCATAAATATGTGACAAATAAAAAGGTCGAAAAGTCGAAAGCAAAAGTCGACTTTTCATCAGAAGAAAGGCGACTTTTTAAAAGTCTAATAAAAGTCGAAAACCGATGTATAGAACCCCTAGTCTGAACGATGTTTGGATATAGCTTTAAATAAAGGTAAAGCATCTTGGTCTAGTTAAAAGAAAACAAAAAAAATACTTTCATCTTATTTATATTCCTCCGCTCCTCAATATCCTTTGAAATCCTTTGATTGTTCTTTTGAGACTAACCCATTTTATGTTTAAATATAACTATCATTTACAACAACGTGTCATTAACATGAAGCTTAATGTTTTGTTATATGTTTAAATAATAATTGTCGTCTCATTTATTCTCTTCTCGTTTTTGTTCAACACTTTTTGTATGTTGTTGACATACTTCATGTTTTTTAATTCACTTTTATAAGCAGAAATATTATTTGATTATATTTTTTTTTATGAAATTGTTGTTTATATTTTTTTAATAACATGTTCTTGCATGTGTTTGAGAGTATGTTCATGTTCATTTATATGTATATATATATATCGCTCATTTACTTCAAGAACGTCACAACTCAAAAAACATGATTTTTGAGTTAATGACGCAGAATTATTCGTTATATCACATATCATATTGTGTAAAAAATTCGTATAGATATCTTGTATACTCACCTCTTTAGAGAAATTATTTCGTTATTTTTTTCTTCAAGGTGGGAGTAAATTAAAACTTAAACTCGTTTTCTACAATATCAAAAATTTTGAGTTACGACGTTATTGAAGTAAATGAGCGATATAGAAGTCGCAAGTTAACCCGTCGCATATATATGTATATATATATATATATATATATATATATATATATATATATATATATATATATATATATATATATATATATATAAATAAACAATGTTTGGTATGTGTATATGTTTACACACTGAGAAAAATTTAGCTATTTGCCAACTGAAATTCGGTTACTACGACTCAATTCGGTTTTTACGAATTTCAGTAGGTTGTACAATTTAACATTACTTTTCACAACAAATTTCGGTTAATTCAACAGAATTTCAGTTAGAACTCCCAAAATATTCAGAAATTTAATGTAAATATTGTTTATTTTCTCTATGTGTATGTACATTTAATTTATTTTTTAAATATTTATTATTTAACGTTCAGTTTTGTTTTATTGTTGCATTGCGTTTTTATTCTCATTTTAATTTCGTTTAACCTTTCGACAAACATTATGGTAAATGTGTCCCATTATAAACTGATTTTTATGGTAAAATACTTAAAAATGCTTTGACATTTAATTTTAACAAAAACCGAGCCTATTATTGACTTCAAATTAAAAGAACTATTTTTACAGCCGATTAAATTAAACACAGTTAAAAATTTAACCACTTAACTGCGTAACAGAGGTTTTTAGTTGTTTCTACATTACAAAAAACAGGGATGGCAGGCAACATCACTAAAATACCGCTATCGATTGAAAACCCTTTCAACTGACTATCGTTATCCCTAAAATACCGTTACTGAAATAATTGAAATGCTGTTATCCGTAAAATACCGTAACCACAACAATTAAAATAGCGGTATCCATAAAATGGCGTTACCGAAATAATCTGAAAAAAATAGCTTTACAGTTTAATAATCATTTTTGGTCATTAAAATTCGGTCACGATGGGGCTAAAAATATCCGTTGTACAGGCATGCATATATCAATATAACTAAAAAAACGTTACCCTTAAAATGCCGTTACCGAAACAACTTAAAAACCGTTATCCTTAAAATACTGTTACCGAAATAACTAAAATAATATTACCACTAAAATGCCGTTACCGTTATCGCAAAAGAAACCCCGTTACTAATTGATATATCGATACCCTTAAAATATCGTTACCGAAGTAAAAGAAAATAGCGTTATCCTTACTGATACTCGCATCGAATCGGTTACCATTCATGAGAAAAAGTGATTAAGTTTTGAAGTTGGACGCCAACGATTTCTTTATGTTTGTATTGGAATTTATGTTTGCATTTGAATTATAATTTCAGAATGTTTGCTGCAGGGTTAATAGGATATTAACAAACATTTATTTATCCTAATGTCCATGTGTGTATGTTTTTAGTTTGTTATTTTCAGTTTTGCGTGTATGAAAATGTATATTTGTTGTTAAAGTCAATATTTAATTTTTTTTTTTAGGTTTTCATTTCATTCACATATCCATACAAACAATATTTGTAAATTTGTATTCTTCATTATACTGTAGTTTATTGTAATTTGTGTAGTACATATTGTATTTGATGTTATGACCTAAAGTTAAAACAATATTTATATAAATAAAATAAATATAATGTAATAAATCGAATTGGTAAATAATGATGCTTATATAATTGTTTTTTGATGGGATGAGACTATTTACGTAATAAATCTCAGAATTATATTAAGAGGAGAGTTTCATTGGTTAACGCGTTGAACTGTTAAGCTGGAGACCAGGGTTTAATCCTCTCGACGTCAAATATTACCAATTAATTGTGGTAATAGTCAGGAGTATGAAGCAATCAGTAATAAGGCATTAATATTATTTTACTTTGAGCCACCCCTGTTTCAATACAGAATAAGACCCGGTTCACACACGGCAATTTTACTTGTGCAAGTTTTCTTGAATTCTCCTTTGAACTTGCTTTTGTGTTCATACAGGAAAAGTTTGTTTCAGCAATTTTCGTTTTGAAACTTCGTGTTGAAAATTGCGGATGACAAAACAAAACTGAATTGGAGTACGGGCAAGTCTGTACCCCCTTCCATTCTCTGTTCCTCCCTCTTCTATAAACTCAAGACTTGCGCAAGTAAAATTGCGGTGTGTAAACCGGGACTAAGTTACAATGTTACAAAGTTAGCTTTCTCGGATATGAAATACCCCTGCCGAAGGTGATCTCTACAACCCACCGATTGATGGATGGTTATGTCTGAAACTAATGAAATTCAGACTTTTTTGAACGCATTTTTGATGTCATAGAAAAAAGAAAATTTTGTATACCAATACTGCCTTGTAGTGTGTAAGGGTTGCCATTTATTTAAAATATTTAAAATATAGGTTAAAAATCTCTTCGGAAAAAGTCGCATAAAAGACGAACACTTAGGAATGTCGGAAAAAGCTCAGACGCCCCCCTCGAATAAATTTAATAGACAATAATATACATATTTTTTAGCTTAATCCAACTTTAATTCTTAACAAAACGCAGAATTTAATATCACTTAAAACACATTTTTTTGAATAACAAAAATTCTAGGAAGTTGTCGGTCATGTTTCGCATACCAGGAGTATGCGTCTCCAAATGCTCTTTCATTTGGTACCATATTGGCCTAAAATTTGTCTAAAACATTTCGAAATGAGCCGAAAACTTGAAAATTGGGGTAACTTTTGACAATACATGTTTTTAGTTTTTTTCTCCTTTTTATTTCACACTTGTTTTGTTTAAAAACAAGATGTAAAGGGTGAGTAAACAAGACCGTATTTTGTCTTTTATACAAATTTTATATGCCCCTAATATAGAGTATGGCCTCTAAATTGAATAATTTTCTTTTTCAGTGCACAATTAAAGGTTGAAAAAACATAGTTTTAATTTTTAATAAAAATTATATAAAACTTCCATAAAAGACAAAGTACAATCTTGTTTACTTCCCCTTTGTTTTTAAACAAAACGAAAGAAATGTGAAAATAAAAAGGAGAAATAAACAAAAAGTGTGTATTATATATCTATCAAAGGTGGAGGGTGCACATAACAGACAAGTTTTCAATTTTTTTTTTGATCAATGGTGATAATCTTTATCTTCGAGCTCATATATTAGTTCTCATTTAGAGATAAAACTAGTTTATATGAATGTTTGATGTTTTGCATGGGAACCTAGAAAATTCCCGAAATAGATCTATCAACACATTCTTGAAAGTGGTCAATTAATAAATTTGAAAACAAAAACTCTACAGATTATTTGTAAGGACAATATCCTAATTAAGAAATATAGAGTATGGGCTCGAACTTGAGTAAAAACAAAACTTTAAAATATTTTTTAATCTGAATTTATCATAAATAACAATCCGCTTGTAATCGGATGTATGAATTCAAAAATTTCGACAACAAATTCGATAACCTTAATCAGGCCAAATAGCTCTATATAAAAATTTCTTCTACACTAAAAACGCTACATTTTTAGTTGGATAGTTTTCTTTTCAGCAACTATTAGCTTAGGGTGTTTTCAAGGATCTGTGTATAACCTTCAAATTATTTGCTTAAGTTTTAATGTCTTCCTTTAAAATAAACATTAAATTAAAATTTTGACGCTAAAATATAAACAAAGATAGTAAAATTAAATTTACAAAATGTTTTTTGTCATTATCATCATCATGATATAAAAACGGTTTGTAAATAAAATTGTGTTAAAAAAAGCAGAAGAAGCAGCTGAAATATAATCACAATTGTAAACAACAAATAAGTCATGTAATTGAAATTAAAATTAACCCACAAATGATCATATACAAATAGCAAAGTGACACTTAAACAAGAACTAATAGTCGCGCAGGACAACCCGTAAAAAGGACCACTATAAAGAAAAGAACACAAAAACAAAAAAAAAACAATTAAAATTGAGTTCATTTCCCTGACATTGTTATGATAAGTGGAAAAAGTGAACGAATAAAAGAAAATATATAAACAATTTTTAATAGTTACACGTGCCATTTTCATGCCAACGTATAAAATACATTAGGATGTCCATTAAAATAACGATTAGACGATTATCGTTCATTACACAATTACTATTTTGTCACAAAATTAACATAATCTAAATGTTTTCATCAGTTTTCATAATTTTCGGAAAGTCTCACCTTAATTTGACTAGACAATACTTATCTTTACTTTTATTAAAAAAAAAAATCGTTAACCTTTAGTGGTTAGGGAACAAAAAAGACCATTAAACGTAATTTTTTTTATGACTACAAGGTTTTCCAACAAAAAAATCGATTTTTTCCATTTGTACAATCTGGCAAATCTGTTTCTAAGGGACACCCTAATATACATACATATAAACATTAAAAGCAAACGACATAAGAAAAACGTTTTCATACTAAAAATAAAAATCATTTCATATAAAAACAATGTTGCAAATAAACACAATCACACGGAAAATGTGAAAAACCGGAACGTTTGTTTTGCGTTGCTAGAGGGTGTTTGCGTGTGTGTTTGGGAGAGTGTATTTTTAAAGATAAAAATAACAGCCACTAAAAAAAGCTAGAAACGTTGTTGCAACAACCAAAAACAACAACAATAACATCACAAAGTATACAAATAGTTTAACGAGTGCTAAACTATAAAATTTAACCACTGAGATTTTCTTGCTGTTGTCCTAACTCCCCCTATACCACTAAAACACTAACACACACAGCTGGAAAAAAATACCTGATACCATTTTACCAACTCAACTGAAAATTAAAATCTACTAGTGGCCATAAAATCCCTGGTGTTTTATTAAGAATTTCATTCAAGTCTGCTTTTGACATAGAAAAAAAAGTGATATACAGTGGCACGCAAAAAATACAGGATGTAGTTGCGCGGTTTGTAAACGGATATTATTAGATTGTTTAAAAAATTAACTTTGAACAAAAACTGAGGTCAAAAAAAAGGAAATGTTTGCAAAAAATTCTTCAATTGCTCACAAAAATAATTGCCTAATTGTACAGACCTCAGAACAATAAAATGATATTACGATTCTTTTTTAATTATTGATGAAGGCTACAAAACAAGTTTCCAATATTTTGGACACTTTTTCTGACAACATTCTTTAAGATAACTTGATAAGTTCACTTTTAAAAATATAAAAATGTGAAATTCTAAATGTGTGTCGGAAATTTTTCTGATATCACTTCTTAATATTTCTTCTACTCTCATAGAAAAATTTTATAAAGAAAAATTAGTAAAGCCATTCATTATCAAAATTTGCCAGTTTTTAACTAATTTTTAGTTCAAATGATTTTGACTTTTTTTTTAAATAGGGATTTTGACGTTTTTTTAATTTTGGATGTTTTTTGCAGTTTTAATTAAAGTTTTAATAGTATCTACTATAAATTTGCTTGAAACTAACACATAAAAAAATATTTCCTTACTTTTTTCAATAAAATTGGTTTGTTGAAAATTTTAAAAGCTGTCAATTAAAAATTAATTGAATCAATTAAATATTTACTCAAATTCGGAACTTGCTTGACATTTTTTGATATTATCACAGTAAAAAATGTTCGTGTTTTTAGAAGCAGGATAAAACAAATGCGCTGATGTAGGTGCTTACTTTAAGATTATAGTTAGAAGCAGCAAAAGAAACGAATAATTTTCGTATAGAAATAAACGGATTCAGGTTTGTAAGCAGCTTACCTTAATCCCTTACAAGGATGCAGATTGTAATGCAGAAAATTTTATATCGTGGATTATAAACGATCTGTATCAGTTTTCCCGAGTGATTTCCGATTATGTTTGGTGTTTTTGAGTATGTTATAAAAAACAATTAGTCATTTATCTGTTCCTGAAGAGCTAGCACGTGGTGCGGTAAAGACATAAATATAATTATTGTACTAATAGGTCTCAAATGTAAACAACAACAAATTAATATCTGTAGAATTTTATGTGAAATACATTTTAAATTGTAATAATGTAGACATGAAATATGATTTTACTGAAAGTCATGAAATCACAGCATTTTATAAGCGCAAAAAACCGCACTTACATTGTCCAAAAGTAATGCTTCCAAGTGGGAATTCGCCATATAAAAATCATGGCATATGTAAGCAGGTTTGTAAGGGATTCTTTCTGTTATTAGGTTTATTTCTTATTAAGTTAAATAATTTAGTTTCAGTCTTTAAATCTCAATATTTATTTATTCTAAAACATTATCATAAAATTTATGTAATTTTTAAAGTTTAATTTTGTTTAATAAAACTTTAAATTTTTTTTAAACAGAAACAGAAACAAAATGCAAAATATGAATTAAAAATTATTTTAATGAAAAAAAAATACTCAGACTTCAACAAAAGGGCTAATTTCTGCAAAGAAAAATTAAAAAAAAAATGTTGCCATAGACATTACACTTCAGTAGAAAGAAAAAAAATAATTTGTGTGTAAATTTGTTCACATAAGTTTAAATAAATCTGCTAACTAAATGAGAATTTCATGCCGGTTTAAATTCAATGTTATAAAATTCAAGCTATACAAAAATATTTGGTATGGCAACAATAGTTTTATAAAAAAACATTTGGTATGACAACAACAATTTTATTTAAAATTTTTTATTAGAAGTTTTTCTAATCAGGCTTTCAAGGTCATGGTTTTCAAATGCAAATAAAAGATTATTTCATTTTTCAATCCGACGTTTCATTGGGATTATTCCAACATCTTCAGGGATTTGATTTTATTGAATATATAATCTTTTTTGTCAAGTTACATTTAAATTTCTTTAATAAATTGGTAAAATACGAACAAACAGTACGACATTAAACACAATATTATAATTAAAAATAAATGTAAAAATAAAAAAAATAAAATATCACAGATTAGAACTTTTCTTTATGTATCACAGTTGAAACTAACTATTTTTGGTTTTTGCGAAGGGTAAACGATATTGATCACTTTTTAATCAAACGAGTTATTATTTAATTGAAAAATAATTCAATTAAAGACCTATCAATTTCTAATTGAATTAGCAATTTACGTGTTGGCGGAATTCAGCTATTATATTTATATATTATATATTTTTTTGTTTTTTTTTTCATTTTATTTCAAAAAAAATTCATTACATTATGGTGCCTCAGCGCCATAAAGTTCTTGAATCCGTGGTTTTTGTGATTGAAATGGGTTTTTATTTTCTTGTGTGTACAGAGAAGATAAATTTGCAATTCTATGGCATATTTTGGTACTTGATATCGGTTACTCGAAATAAGAAAAATATAATAAAATGGTTTTAAATAAATCTTTGAATTTGAACATTGTTGCTCTGAAGTTTTTATTTTGTTATTTTTTTTCTTCTTTGGAAATAAAAAACAATCAGCCCGATTATGAATATTCCCTCGGATTTTTTTCCTCTGCGGATTTTATTTTCTCGAGAAAAAAATCCTCCTATTCTAAACAGGCGGGGAAAAGAATAATAAGGGAGAGAGAATTGAATAATATTAATTGAATAATTGAAGAATTCATACAAATGCTATCGCAATTTACCCTATTATTGACATTTATAATACCTCCTTTTTTCTGGGGGGAAAAGTTTCCCTTTCGAAATTCGTTTAGAATAAGGGAAAAGTGAAAAAATCCCCCGGACAGATTTTATAAGAATAGGGGAACAAGGAATAGGGAAAAAATTCTCACGGAATTGTTATTGAGAATTGGGCTGAATATTCAATTAATTTAATAGATCTGATTAAGATCTTATAGGGTATTGACATAGACAAGGTAAAGCTCCTAAAAATGGGGTTAACTGCTAAATCAAGCTCTAAACAAGCGATTAAACCATTTTAAAATTTTTTTGATTAACAGTTAATCTAACTTTTTAACTGACTACTATTCCTAAACGACTCTGTATTATACTACTAATATGCGCAACTCTAAGTTCAGTTGGCAACGCTAACAAAACGCACATACAAAGCCAGGTAAAAATAATGTTAAGAGGCTGCCGCAAAAAAATGTTGGTGCATTTCCCTTGTTACTCTTATGCCCGGATCACTATCGGCGCCACATTGGTATTTCAAACTGACAGATTAATCTTTTAGCTGTTCAAGTTAATCAAAAAATTCATATGTAAACGAGATAGATTAAAAAGGTGGATTAACGTTAATCAAGTCGATTAATTTCGCAGTCTGAACTCTCTATTAATTGAAACTAAATCAACTAAATAGTTACAAAATGTTTTAATTAATACTGCAATTTCCTTAATAGAGCTGAATACAACTAAACTTTTAATTGCATTAACTAACATTTTAATTGATTTTGTTTTTTTTTTTTTGCGTAACATACTGTGTATTCTTTATATATTTTGTGGTCTTGATTTAGTAGGGGCACATATGAAAGACACTTAGTTTTTCATTGTGTTTTTTGGAGAATTTTTTAATACTCCAAATTGAAGTGTAGCAAAACTTTACATTTTTTTTCTGAATACTATTTTATAGCAATTAAAATGTAAAATTTTTTCCAGATAGGCCAATTTCACCTTCCTTAAAAGTTTGCCAAATTATTTTCCTTTCAGTCGGGGTACATCTTAATATTACTGTTTAAAAATCTTGATCGATTTGTAAAGCAAAAAATTTTAATATTACTTATAAACTGGGACAGCTCATGTTCCAAATGATTTTTGTAGTATTTTTTTGAGAATTTTGTTTCAAATCAAAATTTAAGTGGAGGATAAGAATTTTATAAAATGTTTAAATAAATGATATCGTTTGAAAGCTATCATCCTAATTTCTTAGCAAGTAAATATAATGTTAAATATTTTTCAAATCAAAAGAGATATTTCAACATAAATACTTATAACCAAAACGGCAGAATTTCAAAATCCTAAAAGAGGATTTAGTCTTACTGTTGTTGTTTGTTTTTAAAATATATTCATATCCAGTCTTTTGTAAAACCACTGTATACACACTTTTGTTCTCTCTCCCTCAAGTTAAAAGAAAATATCTCGTTCATTTTAATGAATATTATCACCACAATTTTATGTAATTAGTTTTTTTTTATTTTAAATTTGTAACAAGATGTGATTTTCAAAAAACTGTTGTAACAACCTGTCGTTGTGTACTTTTTTCCTTGTATGTATTGTTGTTTCCCTACGTATTAACTACCCATAATTTTTCAATTTAGATTTTTTTTTGAGTTTTCAAACAAAACATACACCTTTGATGTTATTATATTCATCGTAGTCAGGTTTGCTAGTGTGTAAGATTATTTGTTTTGGAAAATGTGTATAAATGATGGTTTAACAATTAAATGAAAATATGTCACGTTTCAAAATTGTTGTTGTTCACTTAACTGTGTGTGTGTGTTGGAAATTTTTGTCCTATGTGTTTAAATTGTTTATGTTTTTCCTTGTATTAGGTCAGCTGT
Source organism: Delia radicum (assembly GCA_021234595.1). Lineage (NCBI taxonomy): Eukaryota > Metazoa > Arthropoda > Insecta > Diptera > Anthomyiidae > Delia > Delia radicum. Next base: position 220,662,478 of record CM037854.1, read on the forward strand.
TTACGGATTTTTGTTTGTAAGTATAATTGTAACACAGCCACAAACGGTTGTCCACAAATGTTCCATAATATTTTCCTGTTTATATTTCTCTTTTATACAAGAACAAAAATAAATAATGGGATCAAGAGGATTTTGGTTGGTAAAGAAAATATAGTGTATTGTTTCTTCTTTAAGGTTAAATATGTGGGGTCTTGATGAGATGCTAAACGGGTAAATATTCTGTGAAAATATATCATCTTCTGTGACATTTTTGTATAGAAAATATATCACATTTTGAGAATATTTTTTTAAGAAAATGTCACATTCTGTGACATTCTTTTTACAGAAAATATATCACATTCTGTGATAATTTTTCTATAGAAAATATATCACATTCTGTGATATATCACATTCTGTGATATTTTTTCTATAGAAAACATTACCACATTCGCTGATATTTTATATCACATTCTGTGATATTTTTCGATAGAAATATATCACATCCAGTGACATTTTTTTTTATAGAAAATATATCACATTCTGTGCTTTTTTTTCTATATAAAATATATCACATTCTGTGCTATTTTTTCTATAGAAAATATATCACATTCTGTGCTATTTTTTTCTATAGAAAATATATCACATTCTGTGCTATTTTTTCTACAGAAAATATATCACATTCTGTGCTATTTTTTCTATAGAAAATATATCACATTCTGTGCTATTTTTTCTATAGAAAATATATCACATTCTGTGCTATTTTTTCTACAGAAAATATATCACTATTCTGTGCTATTTTTTCTATAGAAAATATATCACATTCTGTGCTATTTTTTCTATAGAAAATATATCACATTCTGTGCTATTTTTTCAATAGGAAATATATCACATTCTGTGATATTTTTTCTATAGGAAATATATCACATTCTGTGATATTTTTTCTATAGGAAATATATCACATTCCCTGATATTTTTTCTATAGAAAATATATCCACATTCTGTGCTATTTTTTCTATAGAAAATATATCACATTCTGTGAATTTTTTTCAATAGGAAATATATCACATTCTGTGCTATTTTTTTCTATAGAAAATATATTACATTCTGTGCTATTTTTCATCACATTCTGTGTTGTTTTTTTCTATAAGAAATATATCACATTCTGTGCCTATTTTTTTATAGAAAATATTATCACATTCTGTGCTATTTTTTCTATAGAAAATATATCACACATTCTGTGCTATTTTTTCTATAGAAAATATATCACATTCTGTGCTATTTTTTCTATAGAAAATATATCACATTCTGTGCTATTTTTTCTATAGAAAATATATACAAATTCTTTGAAATTTTTTCTATAGAAAATATATCACATTCGATGACATTTTTTCGATAGAAAATATATCAAATCCAGTGACATTTTTTTATAGAAAATATATCACATTAGGTGACATTTTTTCTTATAGAAATATATCACATTCGGTGACATTTTTTCTATAGAAAATATATTACATTCGGTGACATTTTTTCTATAGAAAATATATCACATTCGGTGACATTTTTTCTATAGAAAATATATAACATTCTGTGACATTTTTTCTATAGAAAATATATCACATTCTGTGACATTTCTGTTACATTTCTTCTATAGAAAATATATCACATTCTGTGACATTTCTGTGACATTTCTCTATAGGAAATATAACACACTCTGTGACTTTTTTTTCTATAGAAAATATATCACATTCCTGTGACTTTTTTTCTATAGCAAATATATCACTTTCTGTGACATTTCTGTGACATTTTTCTATAGAAAATATATCACCTTCATTCATGACATTTTTTCTATAGAAAATCTATTACATTCTGTGAAAGTTTTTTCATAGAAAAAAGAATGTAATACTTTTTTCAATGAAATGTAACTTCACAGAATGTGATTATTTTTTAGAAAAAATTTAACAGAATTTGATACTTTTTCTATAGAAAACAATGGTCTGTAACATTTTTCTAAAGAAATATTATCAGACAATGTGAATTTGTAAAACAGTTAATGTGGTTAATTTTTCTATCCACAAATAATTAAATATTTTTGAATATTCTTTATGCAAAATCTATTCTATTTCCTTTCAAACTATTTCTGTTCATAAATTTTTACTAACCATAATTCTGGTTTCTTTAATAATTTCCTAAGAATACTTGTCATTTAATATTTAGCAATAAAAAGTTTACACCATTAAACACAAGAGTAATTTAGATAAATTTTGCTAAACTATTTTTGCACGTAAAAATTTTTACAATGAAATTTCAAAAGTATAGTATAGCCTGCAGGCATATCATTACAACAATTACTGCCTTACAGAAATATCTATACTAATAAAATACAATAAAGGAAACAGAGTAATTTACTGACCTAAAAATATATAAAAACATACAGAAGCATAAGAAATTACCCCGCTTTACAGTTTGAAAATAATAAATGAATTTTGCATACCAGAACAACTATAAAATGTTTGCAATTATATAAAATTAGTATGCCAAAAACCCAACCTTAGGCATTAGCTTAACTTTGTCAAAATTGTAAAATTTATCACCAACATAATCATCTACTGCTCAACATAGTTTTATGGCAAGAAATGCCACCATTAACAGCACCACCATCCACCTTATTTTTAAAAGAACATGTTCGTGCTACTACTGTCTATTATCATTCCTTTACCAAAGTAATAACCTCTCATATCCTTTTTATACCCTACCAAACAAAAAAAAATAGTCTAAAAGTTAAATATTCTCGAAATTAACTTAAAATATAAACTGAGAAGAGAAAAAAAACTAAAACAAGGTATTTAAAATTTTCAACACGCTCAATTAAAATAAATTTGTTAAATGCGTGTTGGTGTTAACTTTCTCTAGGAAAAAATTATAATAAAACACCCAGCCAAAGAAGGAGGACTGATAATTTAGTGCTTATGATAATAAGGGTAAAGTTTATGTTCAAAACAAAGTTGCTAACGGCGTCAAAACTAAAGAATTGAAGGCAAATATGAATTTCAAAAATGTCCCTGCTCGGGCGCCAATTTAATAATAAAATTTCTTCAAATTAGTTAACTTCATCATGGGTTAAAAAGTTGTCCAGTAACAGAAATTGTGTCACCCTTATATTTACAAAAAAAAAAATATAGAAAATTGTCCAAGGAACAGTTTCAGCAAAGTGAGTAGTTAAGTGAGAGAATATATGAAGTGTTAAACGTTTAAATTATTAAACACTCTAATTTATATGAAACAATTCATGATGTCACCATCATGGTTATGGCTAAAGTTTTTAGTTCTAAATGAAAGTCTGTGCTAATGATAAAAACGTGGTTTATTTTAAAAGAATGAATACTTTTAATGAATAGAACAGACCATACTAGAAACATATAAAAAATAGTTGTAAAGCAAAGTATATAATACTTTTTCTATCGAAAAGTTATACAAAATGAGATAGTTTTTCGAAAGAAAAAATTGTGACAAAATGTTGCATTTTTTAATGGAATAGTTGGTAACAGTTATGATATTTTCTATAGCAAATTTCTCACCGCATGTGATACATTTTCTGTAGACAAAATTCTTACAGAAAGTTTAACTTTTTCTCTAAAAAAAAGACTCCAAAAACGTTGATTTCTCATAATCTAAAAATCCAAAACGGAGTTATGAATTTTATACACACAGGAGAAATAAAGTGCCAACCGAATATAAAAGTGTATATTAATAAAAAAAAGTGTATATTAATGTTCAGAAATTATGAATTCAGTTATAAACAACGATATATTCATTTGATTTCTGAATATTTTTTGTATGCGACTAAAATTTAGTTGAATTAACAGAACTTTGTTGTGAAATTAACAGAACTTGTTAAAGCTGTACAAACCGTCTGAAATTCGTAATAATTGAATTTGAGTCTTGGTAATCGAATTTCTAACTAAATTTTTCTCTCTGTGTAAATTCATGTTGTGTTTAGCTTTATTTAAATTTTGTGTTTACATTTTTTATAATATTTAATTTTTTACATTTTTATAAAAATTAATTAGTGTAATATTTAGATAAAATCAATTTTTTTTTAATTAAAAAAAGCATGGAATTTTTGCGAAGCAAACAGGCCTTGATAAATACAACTTTAAAAGATACAAAATAAGTTCTAAAATAAATCCGGAGGTGCTTAAAAAACAGGCCCTAATAATACAAATAAAGTGTCCCAAAGAAAAACTTCAGATATTCACAATTTATATTTGAAAATGGATAATTTTGAATAACTACAAAATTATATTATAGATTATTGTTAGGACAATATCCTAAATAAAGAAATATAGAGTATGGCCTCGAACTTGAATAACTTTCATTTTCATTGCACAATTAAAGGTCGAAAAAAAACATACTTTTATTTTTAATAAAATTATATCAAACTTGTAAAGACAAAGTACGGTCTGTTTACACCCCCTTTACATCTTGTTTTAATAAAAAAAAGAATTATAAATAAAGAGGAGAATAAACAAACAGCGTATATTGTATATCTACCAAAGGGTAGAGCTTGCACATAAGGAACAAGTTTTCCATTTATTTTTGATCAATGGTGATAATCGTTAACTTCGAGCTCATATTTAAGTTCTCATTAGTGGGATAACTACTTTATATGAATGTTTGATGTTTGCAATGAGATTGTCACTTTTTTCAAACGTGTTCTGATAATGGGAACCTAGAAAATTCCGAAATAGATCTATCAATAATTCCTGAAAGTGGTCAATTAATAAATTGAAACAAAAACTCTATAGATTAGTGTTAGGACAATATCTAATAAAGAATATAGACTATGGCCTCGAACTTGAGTAATTTTCATGCACAATTAAAGGTCGAAAAAAACCTAATTTTTATTTTTAATAAAAATTATATCAAACTTGTTAATTTATATTTGGAATATCAAAACGGAACCTATACTGAGGAAACATGGAATAAATCAACAAATTTCAGAATCTATTGTTATGCCATAAAATGTACAGCGACTTGAATTTGATAATAAATTTTAATTCATTAAGGAAGACCAAATTTAGTAATTAAAGAAAATAACATTGTTAATGAAATTTAAAAAATTTTTTAAAAAGAATTTAAGCATATAAAAATTGTGCTACTGAAATGTTGTTCACAGAATTATGTAGAAGTGATTAACAGTTTAAGGACCAATTATTGAATGACATAGTTTAAAATTTAACAAACAGTTAAATTAAAAATTTATATGGGACACAACAACAATTGTGCCAGGTAAAGTCCCCAGTTAGTACACTAACAAATTTTTGCAGTAAAATCTACTTGAAAGTTAAAACAATTGCAATTTTAGTTAATACGTAACATTTTGTAATGCTGTGTTATTATAAAAAAAAAAATACTCTACGTTTTTTGTACATAAATGAGCTAGTACTTACAGAGAACGAAGCCGATCGGCTAATAGCCGCGGCTAAGCCGCCGCCGATTACTTTTCAGGTACTCGAGCCGCCGCCTACCTGAGCGGCTAATTTCGGCTACAAAATATTAGCCGACTATATCAGCTAAGAAGACTATATCAGCTTAGGCGATATTTTTTTATCTAAATTCATTTTAACTAAAAACTCATATTTTAAGAATTCCTCCGCCTTCATCCGGCTTCTAGTAACCACCAATACTGGCAACCATAGGTTTTTCATTATGAATTCTCTAGCGTTTGCAAAAATGTGCCGTTATATTGCGCTTCACTAGAAAAAGAAAAAGTAAATTTTCCAAATCTTACAATGGCTCAAAAAAATATAAAAAACTTTTTTCATACTGCACAAGCTTAATCCCACCAATTTCATCTGATACTAACTTAGAATCTGATGTAAATACATTTATTTCAAAATCTGACTTGTTTAAGAAAAGATGATATGAAAAATGACAAAGGTTCAAGTAAACCTAGCGGGTTTATCGGAATGTTTGAAAGCATTTTGGTAGTAGTCTATACATTAAAGATAGACACATATTGGAAAACATGAAATTTTGTGAAATTAGCTTAGCTTCCAACTAAATAAGTGAATTAATATAATACAATTTTTTACCCATCGGTCTTAGTCGATTTTAGTCGCCGGCCGAGTTTTTTTCGTTTTAGCCGCTGTCGCCGAAAATTGTTTCGGCTTTTTAGTCGACTTTCAGCCGCCGCCGAGTATATTTTTGATTAGCCTGCCGCCGGCGACAATTTAATGTCGGCTTCGTTCTCTGAGTACTTAAGACTAATTATATTATTTTAGTTCACAATTTTATAATTGTCATGACCAAACAGTTGTGTTTTAACTGGTAGATGGGTGCAATATGCTTCTGTTTGCGGTTATACAGGAACCAGCAATTGAAAATGCTACTTCTGAAGAAGCCGAAAGTAGCGGGAATTCCAAAACAAATGTTGGCAACTTTTGCTACTCTGGGAAATAAACCTTAAGAGTAAATATTAAAGGATATTTGGTTAATGGATTTTCTCATACAAGAGGCGGCGCAGATGATTGATTCGGCGGCTTCGTTTTAGCCAGCTTCATTTTTTTCCAGCCGATTCATAGTCCGCTTAAAGCGGCGGCGATTCAAGACGATCGGCTTGGTTCTCTGGCCGGCAGAAGAAATTCAACATCGGCTTCTTTCTCTGATCAAAGCTCTACAAATTTTTTAGTTTTGTTTAGAATATATGCCGCAATTAATAGGAAAAACAAATATTTATCATGTAGATTTTAAGAAAAATTTGTCTAAACCTTCTTTATCGTGTTTCTTGAATTGCGACTTTTTTGTGTATAAGTCAAACTAATAATATGCTGACGATTTTATGTACACGAGGAGAAGATTCAAAGGTGGATTTACGTTAGTCAAACTAATAATATGCTGACGATATGTACACGAGGAAGATTCAAAAGGTGGATTAACGTTAATCAAGTAAATACGTTAATTTCGCAGTCCTGAACTCCTTATAAAAATTTATTAGTTTTTCGATTCTATTGAAAAATCTTAAAATTTGTATTAAATTTATTTGGAATCTAAAAGTTTTATAAAAAAATAACTCAGTTCGATTTGTGTTTGTCGAGTGTGACGTACGTGTGTTTGTGCAAAAATTGAACTTTACAAAAATTAAAACTTACTTAATAAAAAAATAAAAATACAAAAAAACCAAAATTCCTAAAGGGGTTTTAAAACAATTGCGATGTCGACGAAATGTCTTCATCAAAATTTCAAAAACTAATATTAATAAAAGAAATCCGAGGAATAATTATTGGATGCCTTTACAGGCTTTGGACGACAATGCAGATGATTCCGGTGAAATGGAAGACTCTAGTGATAACCAGAGTAAACATTTAAATAAAAATGCAAATTATTTACCCCCAATAAAAGTACTGGGACCAAAATATTAATAAAATCCAAGAAATATTGGAAAAAAAGAAATTCTTAATGATTTTGTTAAAAAAATTTCTATTGGTGTTAATAATAACATGTGATTCTCTTTCAACACATGAATTAATCAAAAAAACTCTTACTGAGAACAAATTTCAATTTTTCTCTCATGAGAAATAAAAATGATCGTAAATTTAAAGTTGTAATGTATGGATTAGAAGGGCCGTACAGATGATGAAGTGAAGTCATCTCTAATTTCACTTGGTTTAAAATGTACTGATGTCAAAACAGTTATAAAAAAATTCGATCGTTTTGAAGATACTCTTTACATTATTTCTTTTGAGAGAGGAACGGTAAAACTTAACGACCTACGACAACAAGTTAAATCTCTCTGTTTAGAACCATAGTTAAATGGGATTATCAAAGAAGAATGAAAAAACAAAATAATTCAATGTAAAAAGTGTCAGATGTTTGGGCATGGGGAAAGATCCTTGCTTTGTACATGTCAAATGTGCAAATTGTGCCGGCAAACACCTACAAACGTTTGTCCCGATGCAAATAAATTACGGTGTTGCTAATTGCGATGGGCACCACAATCCCACTCATAGTGCATGCCCAAACCGAAAATTATATTTAGAAATTAGAGATAAAATAAATAACAAAAGTTCTAGACAACAGAATCTCGTTCCATCAAACCGTCAAAATGCTTCTTCAACAAATCGTGTGGTGTAAATATTTTACATAACTTTAACGATGAATTTCCTACTTGAGACCAAGTCGAGCTCTCAGCCATCTTCTAATTAACTCCAGCATTTAATCCTACATGGACTCAACCTTTGTCAAACCAAAATGGTTCACAACAGCTTGATGATTTGTTCACAGAGGCAGGAAATAACAAGTTTAACATCGGAACTAGTTTTAGGTCTAAAGAATTGTAAAAATAAGGCATGATCAATTCAACGTAATCGCTCAATTAGCTGTTAAGTATCTAGGTTGTAAACGAAATAACAAATAATAATGGCTACTAACAAAATAATTATTATTTTTTGGAATTGTCGAAGTGTCCGTAATAAATTTATTGAACTTTTTTGATCACCTTCAAAAGAAAATGTAGATATATGTTTGCTTTCAGAAACGTGGCTTAAAAGTACCGATAAATTTTTTCATCCTAATTATAATATAGTGCGTTCTGATAGAGAATCTGCAACAGGTGGAGGTGTTGCAATATTAATAAAAAAATCTATTTCCTTACTCTGAATTGCCCATAATTAACACGGAAATTATTGAAAATGTTGGTATTGAAATTCGATCCAACAGTTTAACAAAAGTAAAATTGTACAGCATTTATTTTCCTGGTGGTCAAAGTTCACCTGAACTTCAACGTAAATTTAAAACTGATTTGAGAAAAATCTGTAATAATAATGAAACCATTTATTTGCTGTGGTGATCTAAATAGCAGACACCGAAATTGGGGTTGTCTGAGAGCGAACAATTGGGGTAATATTTTAAATGAATTTACCACATTTTTTCCGATCTCTATATTAAATTCTGATGATCCCACACATATTCCTTTTTCCTCAAGGTCATCTCCATCCAATATCGATCTTATTTTGACAAATACAGCTTACCTCGTTTCACATCCATTTGTTTTTAAATAGACTAAGTTCAGACCACCTACCGGTACAATTTTTATTGGACTTCAACTCAGATCGCAATAATAACTTAGATCTTGACTATAGTAAAGCTGATTGGCATAGTTTCAGATCTTATTTAAAAACAGAATTTTCAAATTGCCAACTAATCTTCAAGAAAACGTTACTACTGCTATGGTTGATGAAAACATCACATTGTTTAACAGTAAATTGTCAAATGCAGAGGCTGGCTTCATACCACCCAAAACATTTTCTGGAAATTATATTAAATTACCAAATAATATTTTACATTTAATAAAAATTAAAAATTTCTACAGAAGGCAGTGGGTTAAGTATAGGCAGACTACTGATAAAGAAAATATGAACAATCTAATTACAATTATTCAAAAAAAAATATTTGCATTAAGAATCGTGTCTGGAATAATAAAAATTTCTTCCCTGAAAAAAGGAGATAACCATTTTGGAATATTTGTAAGGTTTTACGTAAAAAACATCCTTCTATTCCTCCACTAAAACTGCAAATAACACATTTGTTTCAAATCAAGACAAAGCTAATGCATTAGCCACAGGAGTTTTTTTCAAATCATAATGTATCTGCTAATCTTGGAACACCTTCTTCATAACCAGATGATATCACCTTTATGGACCGATTTAATAATACAAGTATTGAAAGTCTCAATTGTGACTTTGTGAATTGTGATTATATTAAGTCACATGTAAAATCCTGCTCCAATAAAAAATCATGTGGCATGGATGGAATCAAGATGATTCTTTTAAAGAATCTCCAAAAATAGTTATCTATTACCTTACATATATTTTCAATTGTTGTATTAAACTTCATTATTTTCCGTCCTCCTGGTAAAAGAGCCAAGGTAATTCCAATCCTCAAAGCGGAAAAACCGTCAAACATGGTAATAGTTACAGACCTATCAGTTTTACTGAGCTGCACAGGGCAAATTTTTGAAAAAGTCATCCGAGATAAATTGCAATCTTATGTTGATGATAAAGGTCTTATACCAAATGAACAATTTGGTTTTAGAAGCTTACATAGTACATCACATCAAGTTAAAAGAATTTGTATGTATGTTAAGCAGGCTTTTTGATCGTAAAGAATCAACAGCCTTGGTTCTATTAGATGTGGAGAAAGCTTTTGATTCAGTCTGGCATGCTGGCCTAATCTATAAATTAGTAAATTTTGGGTTTCCTTTAAACCTTGTTAAACTTATAAAAAGTTTTTTAGAAAATCGTTATTTTGTGTTTCCATAAATAACGTTTTTTCGCACAATATTCTTATTCCTGCGGGAGTCCCCACAGGGGTCTGTAATAGGCCCACTCCTTTATATTATATTCTGCTCAGATTTCCCACGTTTAGAAAATTGCAGCTATTCGTTATATGCTGATGATGTGGGAGTTTTTTCATCACATAATTCTCCACAAATAATTATCACAAATCTACAAAATGCTTTGGAAAAAAATTAACGATTATATGCTAAAATGGAAAATAAGCTAAATGCAAACAAAACTGATTCCATCTTTTTCACGAGAAAGAGAAAACAGTGCAAACTTTTCCGGGAACATCTTTGCAAATGTCCAGGATATAATATTCCTTGGTCTAAAAAATGTTAAGTACCTAGGAGTTCTCTTAGATACTAAATTAACTTTTCGAGATTCATATTTCTTTTGTTAAAAACAAATTTAACATAGCAATCAGAATGCTTTACCCTTTAGTTAATAGAAACTCTAATTTATCTATGGATAACAAAAGTTTTATTATTTAAACATCCAGTTTTTCAAGCTATACTTTTATATGCATGCCCCGTATGGGGAAATTGTGCCAAAATCACATATTAAAACTTTACAAATATGTCAAAACAAACTTTTGAGAATGATGTTAAAGTTACCATGGGACTACTCCACAAATAGATTACATGTCAGTCAAATATTAAACTATTGTCAACTAAAATCCACGACATCAACGACAATTTCAACACTCGCTGTAGTTTTTCGGAAATCCGTTAATTACAGGGCTAATAGAGTAAATATTACAATCTTTTTTTTTCCATTAAAAATTTAATAATTATTAATTTATTTATTTAAATGTTAAATGTCTTTTCTATTATATACTGTTAAAGTATATATCGTACATATGTATTTATATATATGTATTTTTTTTTTATTTCTTATAAATTCGAAGGTTTTTTTAATAGTAGAATTTCCTTCGTAAATTAAATTAATTAGTCATATAAGTTCTTTCCACTCCTGTGTAATTATAATGTTTTAGAATTAAGGTATACCATTTCTGTAAATTGAGCGATCTACCAAAATTATGTACACTATTTTACTACTTTAATAAAGGCAATTTCAATTTCAAAAGAACTAGTTTTTTTGGTTTTTGTTGAATAAAATTTTCAAAAATGTAAAAAGTAACTCTTAGGTTACACCCCCAAATATATGAGCATTTTGTTGACTCCAAGTTAGAATAAGTTAGCGATTTTTGGGAAGGTAATATTTTTTATCTGAGTAGTTGTTATTAAACCCAACACAAAAATTATATTACATTTTTAAATTTAGACAAAAAAAATTTTTTTTTGTTTTTTTATATTTGGTAAATTTTCCAAGGAGGCCTGATATTCAAGGGCGATGCGGGACACATTCCCGTTATACTAGCACTCTAATTTTTTGCATGGTGAGTTTTTGTATCCAAACAAATATTTTAAGAGGGGGGCAGCCCAAAATCGCAAGTTAAAATAAGGACCACGCTAATCCTACATCCTTCGCTCAAGCTCAAATAGTTAATATGGTTTTAAATTCTCAAAGTCCATGCTTAAAACCATATTAAAAGTTACTCGAAGTTTATATAGGTATTCAATCACAAGAACTTTTCCATTAAAGTGATTTAATTTAAATTTTATTTAAAAAGTTTATTCCGTAAAGTTGTTTCAATGGAATATGTACACACAGAGAAAAATTTAGATATTTGCCAACTGAAATTCGGTTACTACGACTCAAATGCGGTTATTACGAATTTCAGTCTTTAGCCAGATCGAAATACTAGTATCAACCTAGCCTAATATGTTTTGATTTGCTTTATTTTTGTAAATATACGGAGGTTGAAAGCTCGTTATAAATTGAAAATAACATAAAAAAATCTCGATGTATATAAAATCAAAAAACTAATATTACTGTAAAAAATATTACTTGAGCCAGAGTACAAACTAAAAATTTTTTATATAAATAGAACATTTTTGGTCTTCAAAGTTAGTAACGTCATGATGCTTGTTATTAAAAGACCCTAACCACGTGCTTGATTACTAAGAAGACAAGAATGGAGCAAAATTGATTATTAATAGGTTTTTTGTTAAAGTTCTGCCTATTATGGAGGCTCTAACTTTTCTAAACTTCGGGTTCTGATGAGATCTTTAGCCAGATCGAAATACTAGTATCAACCTAGCTAATATGTTTGATTTGCTTTATTTTTGTAAATATACGGAGGTTGAAAGCTCGTTATAAATTGAAAATAACAACCTAACATTAGTTTTTACAACAAGTTCGATTAATGCAACTGAATTTTAGTGGCAACACCCAAAATATTTGAAATCTAATGTAAATATTGTTGTATTAACTGAATTTATAAGTTGTTACCATTAATGTACACTTTCAATTCGGTTGGCACTTTATTTCTATGTGTGTAGTTAAATTACCAAAGAAATATATTTTTAACTTTTCTGTCTGTTCTTTAATAAACAAAAAAAAAATAAACAAAAAAAAAAGACGGACTTTTGGATATTTTCAATTTATAACGAGCTTTCACCTCCGTATATTTACAAAAATAAAGCAAATCAAACATATTAGCTAGGTTGATACTAGTATTTCGATCTGGCTAAAGATCTCATAATAGGCAGAGTTTAACAAAAAAACCTATTAATTATCAATTTTGCTCCATTCTTGTCTGCTTAGTAATCAAACACGTGGTTAGGGTCTTTTCCTAACAATCATCATTACGTTACTAAACTTTGAAGACCAAAAAAGTTCTATTTATATTAAAAAATTTAGCTTTTACTCTTTCTAATGTAATATTTTTTTCAGTTCTATTAGTTTTTTGTTTATTTAAAACATTCCAGTTAAAATTTTCTATTTAAACAAAAAATTTTTTTTTTTATTTTAGAAATGTTGAGGTTAGGAAGAAGAATAAAAGTTTTTCTCTAAAAATTATAAATACTATTAATTTTAAATCAGACTAGAATAGTTCTGCCTTTTTAATGGACAGGCTCATCAGTGATTTTCCATTTAAATTATATTATTATTTGTGTCCTTATAATTGTCAGATTGTCTCTATATGATAAATTTTTCATCAACCAGCGGCTGTAAGAATCAAACGTGCGCTCATCTTACATTACAAACTTAACAATACCAAGGTCATGACCGTTTAGCGATCACACCCAAGTATGGTCTCGAATCTAATGCAGCTAAATTGCAGTTTTTCTTTCCTATTAGCTTTTTCTGTTATTGTAATATTTATTGTATTGAGTATTGAAATAAACGACACAATCTATTGTTTTTACAGATTTTGTCAATTTATATTTTAAGAGTTGAAAATAAACTAAAAAGTACAAATGTTTTAAACGAAATATAAGTAGTATTTTTTTAAACTGATTTTCAATTAATTTAATGTGTAGTAGTCTGTACGGAAAAAATATTGTGAGTGTATGAATTAATAAGAAATTTTAAAGAAAAGTCTTGATTTTTGTTAAAAGTTCAATTCGAGAATATTTCAAAAACCGAAGCTAATATAAAAATCAGTGTTCACATTCGTGATCTACGTCTTAAAATCTATCGCATGTCCCGATGCATTTTTAGTGTTTAACTGTGTTTAAACCAGAACCGTTATTAATCGGCAAACGAATAGGTTACTTCGGTATTTTTGTAGCTACAAACATCAGCACACACAATCAGAGAATCTGCTTTCATTTCGTTTTGTAGAAACAAAATTTAGAAAGATGTAACCTACCAGATTTTTCGTTTACTGTATTATGCAATTTAATTTGAATTTTTTTTTTTAATTTTGCTAATAGTTTAAAATGAGTTTTTTTTTTTTTAATAATAAAAGAAAAAAAGTGGTAACTCGAATTTTTCCAAAAAGTAAAAAAATTCATTTAAAATCGTTTAATATGGTAATATTTTCAATAATTTTTATCACTGTAACTTGCAGAAGCCTTGTCTTTTCAGAAAATGATTTCTTTTATAAAAATATTAAAAAATGGCATATATTTTTGCAAAATTTATAAAATTTAAATATAGAGTACATGTATGTATGCATACAAAATATACAAGTACATATCAGCATGGACTGTGATGTTTTAGACAGCCAACCAGACGCGCAACGCACCAGGCAAGCATACCATGAAAAAAAAAAGAAATTATAAAAAAAATAAATTAACACAGTTAACAATGCAAAGTTATTTTTTGAAAGCATAAGATAATTTTTTATTTTTTTTTTAAACACAATTTCCACTAATTGTAATAATTTAAAAATTTTGTATTCAATTATATTCTTCTTTTTTTGTATTTTTCTTTAATCAATTTGATTTTCGATTTGCAAAAAAGAAAATTCTCTCTATACTATAGGTATAGGTAAATTTTATATATATATTTTTTTTTTCTTTCAATTCGCATGTTATCCTTGCTACGCCTTGATTTTTTTTTTTTCACTTTATAAAAGGAAAATCACTTTTTTTTTTGCTTTTTATTTAAATTTTCCACTTTTGAATGCTAATTAATGAATTTGGAATTTTAATTTACTTGTGTTGGTTACTCCAATTATTTGTTATATTTTTTGTGGTTTAATTTTTATAAAAATTTTACTTAAAACTATGAAAAATTTAGTTTAATTTTTATTTTTTCACACATTTTTTTTTTTTTTAGAACAATCCATAAGTGTAAAAAACAAGCGAGTATACAGAGACCGACTGCCCCAGAGCTTACATCACGAAGAAATTCAGGGTGCGACCAGAATTTTACTTAGGTTTGGAAAAACTTGGTTGAAAATTTTTTACAGCTCGTGGTTTTTCACGAAAAACGAATAATGAAATCAAAATCCTGCGCAGCCTCATAGTGGTATTAGTGAACAAATATGTTAAAGAGGAAAAACTAAAAGCTTTTTTTGTTTGCCAACACACACAAGGAGACACTAGTTAAAATCTCGCTTTTTTTTTTTAAATCATAAAATACACAAGTTGTTTGGAGTTGTGTGTAGTTTTTTCTTCCAGCTAAACAAAGTAGGTAATACAGAAATAGAAGAAGAAGAACAAGAACAAGAACAAGAATCCTTCGCCTTCAAGTTAATGCAAAGTGTGCAAGGACTATGTTAGTAGAGTAAACATATGTAGCTATATTTAGTTGTACTATAACAGATGAATGTGTGTGTGTGTGTGTGTTTTATGTGTATGTGTTTTATGTCTGTGTGCACATTTTGTTTATCCTGTAGATGCTCTCTTTGCATTATTTTTATATTTTCATATTCTACAATTGAGGTGGGTTCAGTTTTCTGTTTAGTATTATAGTAGACTATTTGATTGGGGAACACTTTACCGCACAAAAACATACACTCATACATAACGAAATATAAATCAACTAAATCGCCAGGATACATACAACCAACGGCAGCAGGATTAAATGTTTCTGAGTTTTCCTTTGCATTTTATGTCTGTTAACTCTACTTTATTTTCTGTTTAGATTTTTTGCCAAGATTTCATAAATTAGGGTATATACGTACTTGCTACAATTTTGGTTTATTAAGGATAACAGCAACATCATCATGGTTTCGTTAGAGTTGCCCTTTTATATATCATGTATTTTGTACGTTGATCATAAATTCTAAGTTATATTGTTATAAGGCTCGTTAAATGTCATTATTACTGTTTTGCAAAAAAAAAAAAAAAACAAGTCATCACTTATGATTCTCTTGTAGTGGCGGTCCAGAGTTTTGTAGTAAATGAACATAATATTTACTTAGTTTTTGGATAATATTTTTGAGTATGATTTACGTTGAGAAAAGTTGGTTTAATTTTTTTCTTGCCAATATTTTTGATATTGTGTCGTAATAAAAGCGTTGTGATATAATCAATTTATTGCCTGAAATTATAATACTTCTGTGATATGCACTCTAAGTAGTAAATTCATGTGTTTAATTTTCAATTTGTTATAACTTCAGCAAAAATAAATTATTCGTACAAATTTGGCCTTTTCGGAAAATTTATTTTAATGTCTCTCTAAAACAGTTTTAACCTTAAAGTAGTGTGTTTGCGTTTGAGCATACCGATTCATTGAAATTTAAACGGATATTGGATTTTGGTAAAAATTTGAATACTTAATAAGGTTCGTACTTTGAATATTAAAAAATTTTAATTGTTGAAAAAAAATCAAGATTTTTCATATTTAATAATAATAGGTAATGTCAAGTTATTATTAAAGACATAAAACCGTTTAAAAAATAGCTTCATGAAACTCGGTACCAGGTGCATTTTAACGAAATTTAATGCGTAATTGAGCAAAAATATTTTTTCTTTCTGTGAAATATCAATATATTATTTCTAATTTTGCACTTTACTTTACTAATTTCGACACTATGAATATCAATAAAAAGTTAAAAACTACAACAAACCGAGCTTTAGCTTGAGACGGAAACACCAGTCTACGCCAATCGACGTAT
Organism: Delia radicum; assembly: GCA_021234595.1. Lineage (NCBI taxonomy): Eukaryota > Metazoa > Arthropoda > Insecta > Diptera > Anthomyiidae > Delia > Delia radicum. Next base: position 220,679,218 of record CM037854.1, read on the forward strand.
TAAAAAAAAACAAAAATTTGTAATAATTTCTGCAAATGTGTGTCTCAAAAATAAGTTTAAAGGCCTTGAGATAGGTTAGGTTAGGAAGGGTTATGTGCCCAGGGCACATCTCCACTCAGAGACCAATACGGTCCATCGTGAATCCCTTCAGTGAAAAAAAGTAAGAAAGAATAGAAATAGACAGTAAGATAGATTGAAAGATAGATATAAAGAAAGATAGAAAGGATATATACTCCCCAGAACCAGCTCCTATCGTCCTCTTGCTACAAACAGCCGTCCTATTTCCCTGACAAATCTCAGCAAATCTACTGTATTGCATCCAGCGACACACCCAAGTTCGTCGTGAAATCTATCTCCTAGCCGCTACTGTCTGAGACCCTGCAACCAAGGACAGTGGCACATTATTTGCTCAACTGTCCCAGTTCCTCAACGTCCTCGCACAAACCTGCAAAAGTCCGGTATGTCCCTGTCCCTGTCTGCTTGTGAAAGCCCTGACAGAACAATGACCGGTCAGGAACCCCGTAAGGGTCCTGAGACCATCCCTGTCCAGTCCTAAAAGAACTTGGTTGCCCCTTCGTCCAATGCGGGCCATAACTCCCTAGACACCCCTGCAATCCATTCTGTACCTCCATTACTGGTTAACGGTTTCGCGGAATCCCTTTCGTAAAACCTCAAAGTAGACTTTGAGATAAGAATTCATTTTAAATTTTCTACGATTTTGCATTTTAAACTATTTACTGGAATTTAAGTGTTATTATGCAGTTTAAATGACCATTAGTTTTGTATAACAATTAAAATTTTAAATTTTTATGAAATTTTTTTTGACTAGTGCAAACTCCGATTAAATTTCTATTAATGCGTAGATGCAAACGCACTACTTTAAGGTTATGACTGTTTTAGAGAGCCCTTAAAATAAGCTTTCTTAAAAGTCCAAATTTGTACGAATTTATTTATTTTTGCGGATGTTATAACAAATTTAAAATTAAACACAAGAATATTTATTACCTGGACGAACCTTTACATGTTAGTGTAGTATTTTGCAGAATTTATTTAAGGCCGAATAAATTTTCAAATTACTTTTTTTTAGACAGATAACACTAGTTGACAAAATATAAAACTTTTCTGCGCACCAAGTGTTAAAAATTATGTAAGTTTTCACTTAATTAATATAAACTTTTGAGAAATAATTCGCATGAGTACACTCAAAATAAAAAGTCAGTAAAGTCAGCAAAAAATTAGCTGAGTCAGCAAAATTTTGTCAGGAGGGTGCTTGCAAACAAATTGCTAATGTCAGCAAAATATTTTAGTGAAAATCCGCGAGCTAATTTTTAGCAACCAAATTAGTATATTCAACAACAGTTTTTGCTGAATATTAGTAGACCGAAAAACTCAAAAAAAGAAAAATTGTACTTTAGGTAACTTATTTTCTGAAAATCATAAAACTATATTTTGTGATTATTTTAAAAATAATTTACAATACGTTACAAAATATAAAATGTTCATACTCTAAATTGGGGGCATGAATTAATGTAAATCTAAAATAGAAAAATTTATATAACATAAACAAATTATCTCTCAACTACTTACATCAATGGTTGTCTAAGTGAAGCTATCTTTTAAAGGATCGCAAATGCCGCAGATAATTATAGAAACGAAAACCCTTTTTTGCAATAAGAAAAAGAACATGAAAATCTACCTATGATATGTGTCTTTGTCTTTCGCTTTAGTCTGTCCTACCTGCTATATATTTTTTGTTTCAGTTGACCACACTAGATTATTAATATCTATAAACATTTAATTTACAAACACACATTTAATCTATATTAAATTTAATTTATTTGTCTTTTTTAATAACTAGTCAGCTATTTTCACAAGCCGGTGACAACGCCAAATTAAGTTGTTTCAATCCACAATTTTGTTTTATGTTTGAAAAACAGATACAAAAATGTTCCATGGTTGATTTTTTTATATTATGTCTTATGTCTTGTCACTACTACATCTAGACATGGCGCGACATCTAATTCATTCTGCGTATATCTTTCAATCCGTTTGTCGTCCACACTACTAATATGCTAATCAACACAATTTTTTAGCAAAATAAATTAGTAAAACATTAGTTTGAAACGTTAAGTGCTGAAAAAGTATAACTAAAATTTTAGCTGAAAACATAATGTTAGCAAAAAATTTGCTGAAAAATAGTATTCCTGATTTACAAGTTGTTTTACTTACTTTTCTACTGATTTATTTTCTTGAGTGTAGCACGTATTGATCTAAATTAATATCACTCATACGACTTGTCTTACACAATTTTTTATAAATATAGTGTAACAATTTA
>CM037854.1:220681652-220730178 GCA_021234595.1 Delia radicum
GCTTGTGGGAACTTAATGTTGATGAGTCCACTATTTCGATATTTGTTTTTTGTTTCTTTCAGGGCTACTATATTTTTTGAATGTTTCACTAAATTTTTAATTTATAATAAAGTGATTTTATTCCCGTACTCCTTATATAGTGTTATTTTTGTTTTTTGCCATACTCCATCACCACTAACATCCTGTAATCCATCATTTATATGACAAACATAATTGAATATGTTTTCAGTTTTGTTTCTTTGTTGTTCTTTTCAACACTTTCAAAAAAGAAATATTAATATTTATGTCGTTTCTTTTTGAGCATCTCGACATCATCGTCCCCAACCATTAAAATCTGCTTATTTAGCTTAATATAATAATACACTTTTCACTTTGGTACCCAAAAAAAAAACAAAAAATAAATGAAGAAAAAATATGGCTTTAGACATGGAAAAATTAGGAAAAAACAAAATGTGAACTGTAAACGTCACATAATAAATTAGTTATGTTAGAACTTTTTCTACATATGATAAACTTCTCCAGCTACTTGATTTTTCGCTTTTTTTTTGCTGTGCTGTTTTATTTTATATTTTTTGTCTACATGAGGTGCTGATGTGTTTGAGACACTCATAAATCACAGTCACTCATGTGATGTTTATTTGTATGAGTTTGGTACAAGTGTTCATTTTTTTGTGTGTGTGTGTGTTGGTTTCTTTGTTTTTCTTTTTATGATGAAGTAGCAAAACTTCCTTAATAAACACTTAAATATTATGACACCTTTTAAAAAATGGGAAGAAAAATAACTTGAAACAAAAAAGAAAGAAATGTTTTAAAAAATGAGACTATTATAATTTAAAACAAGGGGGAAAGTGTAAGAATTGAAAATAGTTAAGAAAGAACTTTTGTCACTCTATAGTAATTTAAGTTGTTAGACACATTCTTCTATCATGAGATCCATGATACATCACAAATGACATTGGTCTTCAAATTTGAATAATTTTTCATACACACTATACTTTATGGAGTTCATAACACATCCCAATATTCAGTTTTTACAGTTGCAAAACTCGCAATTTTTCACGTTTTTCATTTTCGAAAAAAAAAAAAACGGAGAAGTATGTAATTTTGAAGAATTTTATATTCGAAAGTTTTTATTGAATTTCCCTGATTTAAAAACCTTTCGATTTATATTTTTATCCTTTTATCATTTTCAAAATTGTTCTCCTTTTAAACCAGGTTCAAAGTAAAAAGAATTACATTTTTTTGAATGCAAATAATGGACAATGTTCAAAAAAAAAAAAAATTGAGAAATATTACAAACGCATCACAGAAAATGCTAAACTTTATTTTGTAAAAAATTTTAAATTATCGATTTATCTATGTTTAAATTTTTTTTAAAGACTTGACAAGAATTCCAAAATGCATCTTTAAATGCATTTGCATAAAAACGTTTTTTTTTTTATTACATTAGTGGCAAAGAGCACAATTCGTAAAAACGCTTTTCGAATCAGCGCAATCCGATAACAACTATCGAGTATATGGATTTGCAAAGTTACATGCTGTTGGGATTTTTTTAAATTTTATTAAAAGTTGAAACCGTGAAAAAATCGCAAACATTTTAAAACTGAATATAGCGATACTTTATAGGATCCGCAGAGAATATTTTTTTTTAATAAGTATAAAGAAAATCGGAAGACATGAGGTCAAAAAATTCCATATTGTTGGTCTTCTTTAAAAAGAATGAAACCCTGGGTTCGAACTTTAAACCCTTTACAAAATCCTCAGACTTTTTATAACTTTAAAAGTTGTATTGAAATTTTAATCAAAGTTTCTAGGAGATTGTAAGAAAGTTGCTTTTTAGACCAAAAATATTTTTTTTTTTAGTTTTCAGCCTTAGAAAGTTTTTGCAACTAAATTGCACTGCATGACATGAAAAACGAATAAGGTTTCTGACCATCAATTCTATATACTTCAGATACGCAGATTTTAATGTCGTACGTTATTGTACATAAAATGACTTAAGTTTAGCTAATATTCATGTGGGTTTTATATACAAAAATTTTCAAATGCAATTCATCTGATTTCTTGCGCTCTAAGATCAAAGTCCTTAATAAGGGCAAACTGCTCGCAACGGGTTATCATTATACGACTTGGCTGAAATTTGAACCACGAAATCTTTGGACCTAGTGGTACATGAACTAGCCTAATATCTAACGAAAGTTGTAAGTACTTTTTAACAATTCCTAGAAAAATGCACACAGAGAAAAAATATGATTGAACATGATTGGGGAAAAGAAATTATCACATTATGATCGTAACAATCATAAATATGATCATATAATAATCACCGAGGATGATTTGATCATCATCTAGGATCATAATATGATTATGAGGATCATATTATGATTATTACGTTAACATAACATGATGCTCTTAAACTTTTTTTCTGCGTATGGAAAACACATTTTTTAGCTACATTTCAGTCGCAATATGAAGAAAACCATTAGTGCGATTTAAAAAAATAAAAAAAAAATCCTGGTCAGCGTAAATTAATAACAGGGTGACCCAATAACAATATTTCAAAAGATTAACTCCTCTTTTACAATTTCCAATTTGATTCACACCGATCGGTTTAGAAATTCTATATATATTACCATTATTTTTTTGAAATAATCTACATTACTCCAGGCCAAAACTTTTTAAAATCGCTCCTCATTTACAAAAGTTACACGTCCCAAAATCTTTTTTATGAACGAGGTAGTCAACTCCGATAATCTGTAAGTACCAATTACCAATCACAATATTTTTTCCAATGTAATTCATACCGCTCGTATCAGTTGTTTAGAGTTCTATATTTATTACCATTATTTTTTTCAAACACCCCACTGGGAATTGAGCCTTTATCTATTACTTCCCTTTAGTCTAGTGCCTTAACTTACTTTACTCAAAGGATTTCACCGCAATAACCGTAGGAGCTTTATTAAACCCGTAAAATGTTTTAATAATAACTTTAACGTAAACAAATTTCCAACTCAATTAATTTGCTCCATTTGTGTGTAAGAATATTTTATGCCAGTAGTCTAACCATATTCCCATTTTTTCAATCATTGTCTCGTTTTATTTTTTGTTGGAATAATCATCCTTGCTATGTTCTGTAATTTGCATATTTTTGTAATAACGAGTTTTTTAAAACTACTAAAATTCTTGTATTAGTACAACATGAAATTTCCTTAAATAAAAATCATCCACAAAAATTCCAAAAAAAAAAAAAAATGTTAATGGATTTTCTGCAAATGGAAGTATGATTTCAATTTACACGCCTAATTTCATGTTAAGGCTAAGCTAATAGACATATAATCCTATTTAAGCTTTGTACACACTTTATACAATAGTAATGAAAATTGGAAGAGACTTGAGATAAAAACAATACAAAAAATCCAATCTAGAAACAATGGGACGGGATTGGGTAAAAAGAATCATAAATCTATATAAATGTGAAATATATCGTATCAGTGTCAGACGTACAGTATTTGTTGTCCTTTATGATGCAAATAAAATATGGAATAACTTTTAAAATTTTTCCAAAATGTGGGAGAAGTAGGCGTGGTTAATTATAATTAACCACGCCAATAATTACTGACAAATGTTACGCTTAGTTTTATTTTATTGTTTATAACAATTAAATAGAATGTGGAAAATTATAGAAATTTTACCATATTAATAGATTTTTTATGGCTAGTTTTAAAAAATATAATTTTTTTTTTTAATTCTGAGCTAGTTATAAATTTCTTTCTGAAATAAAAAGCTCAGTTTATTAAAATATAGTCAAAATGAAAAAAAAAAAATTATTTATCTAAAAGGTTAGAGGCTTTTCTATCGATCCCGAAAGCTTCATCGTCTAACTCATATAAGTTTCGAGGAAAATATTCGTTGAATATTGGCCTTCATATATATATTTCAATATTTCTAAGTTAAAACTACATGAAGTGTAAGGAATTTTATTAAATGTATTATTTATTTGAGCTTTAACATATAAATATTAAAATATTTATGAAGGACAATATTCAAAAAATATTTTCTCTAAAACTTTTTCGAGTTACACGATGAAACTTTATGGATAGATAGAAAAACAACTATCCTTTTTTTTGTAAAAAAAATTAAAAAAAAAAATTTTGGCCGATATGATTTTGTATTATACTAAAAATTCGAAACAAGTACTGAACTTTTTCAACTTCTTAAAAAATATCTTGATATACATTTCCGGTTGTATGACGCAGCAGCTTGCATCTTAGACGGAGTTTTTCTGTGTCAATTTTATGATGTTCATGCCAAAGGCTCATCGTGTCGCTATCTACGAATACCTCTTTAAAGAGGGCGTTATCGTAGCCAAAAAAGATACACATGCTCCTAAGCAAACTGAGCTTGAGAGCATTCCCAACTTGCATATCATCAAAACATTGCAGTCCCTCCACTCCCGTGGCTTGGTTAAGGAACAATTCGCCTGGAGACATTATTACTGGTACATGACCAATGAAGGTATTGAATTCTTGAGCAGTTACTTGCATTTACCCCCAGAGATTGTTCCCGCCACACTTAAACGTCCCACCAGACCCGCAACAGCACGTCCCCGCGCTACTGCTGCTCCTCGCTCAGGCGATGCCAGCAAAACTGGTGAAGATCGTTCAGCTTACAGACGTGCGCCTGGTGGTACTGACAAAATTTTGTATACATATACATTAATGAAAATGTATTATATATATATATTGATGAAAATATATTGATATAGAGTTGAGTTGACAATAAAAAAACTACATTTTCAGATCGACCGCCTTCGATTTCAATGAAGTTCACCGTAACTGCCATAAAAAAACTTAAAATTTTACTACGTATTTCAATACGACTACGTCTTTTAATAAGACTACGTCTTTGAATACGTATTCGTCTTTTAATACGAATACGTCTTTAAATACCACAACATCTTTTAATAATACTACGTCTTTTATTAGGAATACGATTTTTTATGACTATTTTTATAAGATCAAGCCAAAATAGTCTTTCCGGTGTAAAATAGTGAAACTTATCTTGCAACTATGTGCTGTTGGCCAATTTAGCTAGTGCTCATTAGTTTAATTTAATCTTAGAAGTGAATTCCTGAAGATTAAATAAAGAAATAAATTATAATCTTGCAACTCTTCAAATAACTAAAGTTAACCCAGACGTATGATTAATATTAAAACAAAAATAATAATACTCATACGCCACTACTTCAGATAATTTGCTATAAATTTGCAATAATAGCATATTTATAATTTAAAAAACTGTCCGGTTGGATGTAATTTGTTTTAAAACTTTTTCCTTTAAATCTTCAATTTGTATTACACATTTTAGATTTATTTCCCACTGTTATTTTAATCCGAAAATACCAACTCAAATGTAGCTAAAACAAATAAAAAAACTATTTTTTATAAAACGAGCGGAAGTTTTTTTCCAGCAATGCCTGGCTGCTGTTGCTGCTATTGCCGTTTTTTTTTTTGTTGATGGTCTGACCATAACTGTGCGATAATGGTTAAAAATTTAATGTTTAAAAGGAAACGTTCACACATAAACTCATCACTATTGCCGCTAAAATAAATACTTTTTCTGGAATAGAATAAAAAAAACCCAGGAAAGAGCATAACAGCGCAAATACAGAAAAGAAAAAAAATATCTCAATTCATTAATCTTAATTTGAAATAAGCAGCGCACCGAATACAGTAGCAGAAAAAAAGGGGAAATAAAAACGTTTGCACCATTTATAACTCCTTATATTCCCAAAAGATATAGGAAGGCAACGTTAGTACACTCATTGAAATAAACCTGTAAAAATAGCGGAAAAAGCTACTAAAAATTTATTTAAAATTGTAGAAAAAACTGCTAAAATTAGCAGTTATTGGTAAGATAGGTTAGGAAGGGTTATGTGCCCAGGGGCACAACTCCACTCGGAGACCAATACGGTCCATTGTGGTAAGATAACAATAGCAAAAATAATAATAATTATCGAGTTGAGTTTTAGATAGTTTAAAATAGCAATTTACTCTGCTAAAACTAGCAAACACTTTTACTAAATATTTAAAGACTAAAATCAGCAAACAAACACTGTAATATCGAAATTGTTTGTGCTTTATTTCCCTTAAATTTAGTAGAATGCAACAGAAGTTTTTGTTAAAAAATTGTAGATTTCGAATTTCAGAAGGGCAGATATATTTCTAAAAATTTCTCATTTTTTTAATAATTTTTTTGTCTGCTTATTATTTTGGAAATTTTGCTGCTGGTCTCAACAGATTCATTTGTTACGTCAAATTAACTAACATTTAGCTCAAATATATCTAAATACTTGTAGATTCAACAGATTTATTTTTGCTATTCTTGTTTTACTAATATTTAGCAAAAAAAAAAAAAAATCTGCAATTTTAGCACTTTTTTTCTGCAACGAAACTTTTATCTAATTTTAGTAGTTTAAGAAAAATTTTTACAAATTTTTGCTGTTTTATCTTAGTTTGAAATATAACTAAATACTTTTAGATTCAACTGATTTATTTTTGCTATTCTCATTTTACTAATATTTAGCAAAAAAAAAAAAAATTTTGCAATTTTTAGCACTTTTTAGCACTTTTTTCTGCAACGTAATTTTTAACTAATTTTTAGTAGTTTTAGAAAAACGTTTACAAATTTTTTGCTCTAAGTGTAGTATGTTTTCTGTTTTATTTTAGTTTGAAATGAATAGTTAAAATATAAATTGTATTGTGGTATGACTATTGTTGCGTAGCTGGAATCCTTAGCCCCTGCTGCAGCTCTAGCAATTTTTGTTGTTATTGTTTTAAAGCAATTTTATAACCTTCTTTTGTAATTTTTTTTTCTTTAGCTCTTCAGCGTCAAGTCTTTTGTTTTTTATTTTTGAGCAAAACAAAAAATCTTATTATCCTTAACATCCACTTGTGTGATCCTGTTTTGTTTTTGTCCTTCCCATTTGTATGTATGAGTTGAAGTTTTGAGTACGTTTGGTATTGTGTGTGTGTAATTGTGTATGTGTGTGAAGTTTTATTAATGACATTATTTTTCTTGTGTTTTTTTTCTTGCCCTGTTGTCCTTTTCTTTTTTTCCTTTTTTTCTACACAGTTCAGGAAACAATAGTATTTTATCCTTAAGTTTATTGCATCCTGTTATTGTTGCTCTGGTTGCTGGTCTTGTGTTATTCATCTTATTTTCTGGGTTTAGAGTTCAGTTCAGAATTTTTGTTGTTGTTTAGTAAATATTGTCAAGTTTTTGGTCTCTTTCGCTTGCACATATAAATCTTAGCTGCAAAATAGCGTAAGCAATATAATGTCTATCTTCTTTTAAATTCGCATTTTAAACAATATAATTCTTATAGTTTTGTTATATGGTTTAGGGGTTTTGTTGTTGTCATGGTTCTTCTATTTAGTATGACATTTTTGAATTAGGAAAAAAAAACATTATTAAATTGCATACTTGAAAATGATGTATTGTAAGTAATAAAATGGTTAAACTAAAGAGAAATGGCTTAAAATTTGAGAAATTGCTATAGGAGTAGATTCAAATTTTGGTATAGAAAATAACTGAGATTTGGATTTACAAAAAAACATTTGATTTTAGGGCAAATAATATAATACTTAAATTTTTCATAAAACTACATCTTTTTATGTAACTACGTATTTTTATAAAAATACTTCTTTTATACTTTTACTGGCAAAACGCACGCTTTGCAAACAAAATAGAGTTTTCCTAGTGCATACAATATCAATTGTACCTTTGGTCATTTTTAACACAGTGGGTTTTACAAAAATACGTGTAGTTTGCTAATACTATTTTTTTTTATGGTACGAAATTGACAATTGTACTTGTGTACGCATTTCTTACCAGCACACCTTTGTACAAAACTACGTATTTTTATAATACTACGATGTATAAAACTACGTCTTTTTAAAAAAACTACGTCTTTTATAAAACTACGTATTTTTATAAAACTACGTATTTTTATAAAACTACGTATTTTATAAAACTACGTCTTTTTATAAAACTACGTCTTTTTATAAAACTACGTCTTATTATAAAACTGCGTCCTTTTATAAAACTACACTTAGGAAATTATGTTGGTAAAGACGACAGCAATTGTAGTCAAAAAACAAATGAAATTTCATTTAATAAAAGGACGACTTACATTTCATTAAATTCAACTAACATTGTCATTTGTTTTTTTAATGTTCAAAAAAATGACTAACATTGTAGTAAAAATGAACCACATGGTAGTAAAAAATAAATAAAACATTTTTTTTTTTATTTTTTAAATAACAAAAAACAACTGTAAAAAATGAATGTAAAATCATAAAACAGTCATTTGATGTGAGTTGTTTTTTTAAATGAACTACAATGTTAGTTAAAAATTTTATTTGTTCTACAAATGACTTACAATTACATTAAAAATAAAGAAACTATATTACAACCCAAACAACTACATATTTTTAAAGCAGAAGTTCCCTGAGTGTACGTCTTTTTATAAAACAACGTCTTTTATGAAACTACGTCTTTTATAAAACTACGTCTTTTTATAAAACTACATCTTTTCATAAAACTAAGTCTTTTTATAAAACTACACTAAAAAAAAAAAAAATAAAGTCAGCAACATTTTTGCTGGGAGGATCCCGGCGATAATTTTGATGATATGAAATGCTATATCATTCTGACAATGAAGTATATCATAGAATCATAGAATTTATAAAACTGTATCATAAAATAAATATATCTATCAACACATTCCTGAAAGTGGTTAATTAATAAATTTGAAAACAAAAACTCTATAGATTATTTGTTAGGACAATATCCTAATAAAGAATGGCCTCGAATTTGAATAGTTTTTATTTTCATTGTACCATAAAATATTATAACATTACACAGATAGAATTTGTGCGTAGTATTTATGAATTTGGTCATTCATACAATTAATGTTTTCATTGGAATGTTGCCGAAGAACCGTTTCATTGAATTAAGGAAACGTTTATTGAATTTGTTTGTGTTGTGGTGTAATGGTTAGCGCGTTGGACTTTTACACAGAAGGTGCCGGGTTCGATCCCCGGTGCCGGCAACATCAAATTAATATGTATGAGTTTTTTCTATCCCTCATACGTATCGCAATGTCCACCTTCGGTGTTCCCATAGCAATTAACCCCACCGAAGTAAAATAATGAATCAGGGCTATGAACCAAAAAGCTTCAAAAGTTCGCCAACTCTCCATGAGGTGGCGAGCAACAACTGTTCTAAGACTTATCATCTCGCGCAATTACAGTGTTGCCATGTCTGAAGCCCTTCATCTTTCCCCACCTTTCATCTCTATACTATCCCTTTCCAAAGAAAGCAACACACTAAATATAGGAAGTATTTCCTGAGTGTTGCCTCTCTTTAAAAAAAAAAAAAATGAAAAATAATACTCTTCATGAATGTTTTAAAATATATCATTAGAATTGAACCAATGAAGCGCATATAAACTAGTTTAATCACTACATGAGAACTAATATATATTATATGAGCTCGAAGTAAAACAGATTATCACCATTGATCAAAAAATAAATTGAAAACTTGTGTGTATGTCCGAAATAGATCTATCAACACATTCCTGAAAGGGTCAAAGAATAAATTTGACAACAAAAACTTTAAATTATTTGTTAGGACAATATCCTAATAAAGAAATATAGAGTATGTCCTCGAACTTGAATAATTTTCATTTTCATTGCACAATTAAAGGCCGAAAAAAACATAATTTTTATTTTTATAGTTCATTAGTTTAATGAAAAATTTAATTAAAACTCGTCTAAGAAAATTCTCTCTGTGTATGTAGACTAGTGTTACAGGCCGCATGTTCTACCCGACGTATGATTGATATTTACAAATAACACTCATACGCCACAATGCCCAATAACTTTAATATTTTTTCAATCTTTTTATACTTAAACAAAATTGCCGTTCGGGAGTTAAAAAAGGGTTGAAAAGCCAATTTAAGGCTCCTAATTGATCCTGTATTAAATATTTTGGCAAATTGCTTTAAAGAGAATTCTTTTTTTTTAAAAGCAGATTACTTGAAGCTTTAAAATCAAATGAAGAGGATTAGATAAAAGAATTGAACAAAAAAAATCTTTAGCATTGAACAATAGAAGAATTACATGAAAAAAATCAAATAAACAAGGACATTAAAAAACACACTAAAAGCTAAGAAGCACACAAGTAACGAAGCAACAATTTTGTTCTACAAAAATATTGAAGAACATTTCATGCTTACGATAAAAAGTATTTTCTTCTTAATTTTACCTTTAAAAACAAAAAAAAAAATATTTGCTCTTTGGATAAAAACACAAAAAAAAATATTTTTCTGCAAACAATTGAATTTTTTATACAAAAATTTGCTCTTAGGATTTGTATTGAATTTATTCTGTTTAATATTACAAAACATTTGTTTCTACACAGAAGCTATCTTATTAGTGTTCTACCATATTGGCCGTATGGGACATATTGAAAATTTGTAAATTTTTGTATACAAAGTACCTTTTAGCCACCAAACCAATATGAAATTAAAATTGTAAAAGAAAATAAAAAGTATGCAAACAACATTTTGTGTTTTTTTTTTACGAAATTTTCAATTTTAGTTTTACTCTAAACAAATTTATTACAATTTCCATTTATTGTTTGTTTAAAAGGAATTTGTTGAAATATTCAATTTGTTGTTCTTTTGTATACTTTTATGCTCGCTCTCTTGAAACTAAAACAAAATTTTGCAATTTGTTTAGTTGTTCAAATTTAAACATAACATTAAATTATTTCAGGGTTCAGTTTCAAAGGAAAAAATATAAATTTGAAAAACTCAATCCTTACAAAAAAGCAAAAGGTTTAATAAGTTACTTAAATTTATCTGTGCGCCCCGGTAGGCTAGTTGGTAGCGTGCTAGCTTATAAGTGCGGGGGTCGTGGGTTCGATTCCCACCAGAGGCACTGGTCTGTTTTCGCTACAACGCGCCGAAGGCCATAGTAGCTAGTGCTCGATTAGGATAATAGTATATAATTTGTAATTATATGATTATTAATTAATAAAAACAAAAACTGTAAAAAATATTACTTGAGCCAGAGTACAAACTAAAATTTTTTTATATAAATAGAACATTTTTGGTCTTCAAAGTTTAGTAACGTCATGATGCTTGTTAGGGAAAGACCTAACCACGTGCTTGATTACTAAGAAGACAAGAATGGAGCAAAATTGATTATTAATAGGTTTTTTGTTAAAGTTCTGCCTATTATGGAGGGTCTAACTTTTCTAAAACTTCGGGTTCTGATGAGATCTTTAGCCAGATCGAAATACTAGTATCAACCTAGCTAATATGTTTGATTTGCTTTATTTTGTAAATATACGGAGGTTGAAAGCTCGTTATAAATTGAAAATAACATAAAAATAATCTCGATGTATATAAAAACAAAAAACTAATATAACTGCAAAAAATTTATCTTTGAACAAATGGCGCCCAATATGTGGCCACACAATGTTACTTTATATTTCTTAGTAGACTATTTTTTAGTTAACAAAATGTAACTTAACACTAAAAAATATGACCCTAATATTTATAAATTTTTAAAAACCACAACTAAAAATGTCTGTTCTATATACCTTAACAATTATATGAAACAAAAATTTATTGATTTGAAAAAAATTTTTTTTTCTATAAATATTTGTTATTTACTCATACCAAACTACCTCAATTTTTACAATATTCACTTTCTTTATTCTACAATTTAGTAAAGTAAAAAATATTTTGTGGAAAAATATCATTTTTTATTATTTATAGTTATGAATCTATAATTTGGAATTTTTTTCCAATATTTTTTTTTGTACATTCTTTTATTTTTGTTGTTAAAAATTGTTATTTGCTATAAAAGCTTTTTTTTATTCTGCATTTTTTCTAAGTGGTTGCAATATGAAGTACTAGTAGCAATTCATTTTTGTTATTGTTAATATAGTTTTGCTGCAACAATGCATTGCATTGCAATTGTTGAAAAAAACGGAATTTCTGTGTTTTTTATGTTTTCTTTAGAAATTTTAAATTTAGCCATACTAGTGGAATTTTTTAATTGTTTTTTATTTTTCTCTTTACATAAAATGTTAAAATAACTTCATGAACAAATTGATGGGTAATTGTTTTTTACTAAAAGCTTTATAAGTTTTAATTAAAAATGTTCAATAGGAAGCCGATTATTTAGAGGGAAGTTGTTATTTTTGATATCGAAAAACAAAATGTACCCAAAAAGTTCGTATATCAGAAAAAGCTCGAACACCTCCTCTATCAATTTTTAGATTAAACCATCCACAATTCCTTAAAAAAAATTCTTAAAAACTATTTTTCGATTTTCGTTCATTCATTTCGTTCATTGTTCGTTTAATTTTGGAAAATATTGTTTTCCTTATGATGCTTTTTAGAAGTTTTAAAGCCAAATATGCTCGCCAACGCCGCATATTGTTTAAAAGTTAAATACTTGCTTCTTAATGGTGGACTAAATTTATTCCAACATTTTTTTAAAGCGTGTCTTATACGAAGCTCGTCGTTAGGAAACTTATGATACCACTTCTGCAAAAAAAAAAGTTTTTTCGTCGAAATACACTAACATCAAAATCCAAAACCACTGGTAGGAAACTAAAGATGCCTTTCAAAAAAGTTTGCTTATTTTTACGTAATTTGTCGAGACACCATACTATATATGTTGGCAGGCTTACAGCAAAGTTATACTTTTTGCGTGTGTGTACAAATGCAAAAAAAAAAATAATCAAAAGAAACACTATAAGAAATTAAATAAAAATAATATTGGAAAATTAAAAACACAACAAACAATTATTTATATGACCCCGGTTGACCAGTCACAGGACCTTTTTACTAAAATATGAATGCTTTAAGAAAAATGGTTTTTAAAATTAAGTCTTTTACTAAAAATAACGAAATTAAAAGTAAATTGAAGTGAAAAATTGTTTTAAAATCAAGAAAACACAATTTAAATGCAAAAATAAATATTAAAAATTTAAAATTTAAAAAAGCAACAATTTTAATAGAGATTTTCAATCGGTCGGATTTTTGAAAATATTAAACATCAGCATAACAATGAAAAATAAAGCTCCTTTAAAGTTTTTATATTTTTAAATCATTTTTGAAAATGGCTCTGTCGGCAAATATCAACAATTTAATTTTTCAAATCTTTATTTGGCAACTTTGGACAACAATTTTCTACTATATATTTATTTACGATTGTAGGCAAGATCTTCAATTATTTAAGTTTTTTAAACCACTCTATTGCCATTATCCACAAAAAAATATAACCGTTTAAATGCTGAACACATCAATATTAAATTATACCAGTCATGTCAGAAGTCCTGCTTTAATCACATGGGCACCTCCCTTGTGATTAAATAGGTCCTTAATTTTAATGTAGCTTATATTAAACTTATCTTGGAAATTAAACTAACGTTTTTTATTATATTTTTTCTTTCCAGGTATGTTAAACGAATATTCAATAAACTAACTACCCGATAAAAGGTACGCTTTTTATTTATTATTTCAAAATGTTTTGATTTAAAGGTTCAACATTTATTACACGAAATGTATGACAGAATTTTGAGAATATTAAAAACATTAACTGCGTTGATAAAGGGTCAGGTATAAACTTGTTAAAAAAAAATGTGAAAGAATTAAAGTCGGAAGTGCCGAATTTTTTATATTCTCCATCTTAAGAGATGAAGCAAAAAAATTGGCCCAAACAAATTTCGCAAAAACACTTCACGGGTTAGAATTTCGCGAAAAAATTCGTGAAAAAATGTTGATAAAAAAAAATTTGGAGCAAAAAATTTCCGGAAAAATATTTTACCAACACATTTTTAATCGATATACTTTCATAGTTTTTATGTTTGTAAATAGTAAATTACCGTTACTCATACAGTTACATCACAATTTAAATAACTGTGAAATTATAAATATGTTTGAAAAATTTCGAGTTGACTTAACATATTTACTCATAACTTTTTACTTGTCCAGCGATTTAGCTCATTTACAATAGCATACTGCTTATAATATCAAGAAACAGCTTGACAAAAAACTAACAACCCCTATTCTATACTGACGGAGTATTTCGCATTTCAACAGACAGGCGGAAATCGCTATATCGACTTTGCTATTAATGCTAATCACTAATATGTATAATTTAAGTAATAATATATATAACTTATGGAATCTCCGATTTTTTTGGATAAGTTACAAACATAATGACAAATTTATATATACCCTCCTGCACAGTGGGTTGAAGGGTATAAATAATACTTATTGCTATTTAATGTTTGACATTTGTATATAATTTTCCTTTTCTCCGCCTCTTACACTTATAGGTAAACTAAAAATCGTAGACTATTACTTTTGTTTAATCAATGAAACAATTTATCAATGTTACGATTTTAAAAACTTTATTTCCATTTAGCAATAAATTTGCATTTGTTTAATTGAATGTTATTTGTAAAACTTATAACATTTATCATTTTTTCTTAAAACAATTAAATAAGTAATTTGGGTGAATTTTCAGAAATAATATTTACTGTGTATTTGTATTTGTTATTTACAGTTCATCAATTATTTAACTTCATTTATTGATTATTTGTTTAACACAATTAGTTATTAATACATACATTTTAAATACAATTAAATTGCAAATAAAACTAGGAATTAAATGTGAAATTTTAAGACCAACCACAAAATGTAATAATAATTCATTGTAATTAGCGGTAATTAATGTGGTTATTAATGGTATAGTTAGTTTTTTTTGAACATTTTGACAAATATTGTTTTGTTTAATGCTTGGTTTGTTTATTTTCTTTATTTATTAATTATTAAATTTTTTTGTTTGATCTGATTAGTTTTAAATAAATTAGAACGTGATATTAATCTCTTTTTAAAACAATTAAATGTAAATGATATATATTATTTTAACAAATGGGATTTGGTCACAAAAAAAAAAAATATAAAATTAATAATATAAACAATATAATTAAATTAAATAAATCAAACTTTATATAATTTGATTTATAATTTGATTTATAACTTAAAAACAAAAAAATTTGCAACATTATTCAAAAAAGCTAAACATATTTTAACGAAATGTATTTTAATAGCTGCGATTTTGTTTTTTCCGTAGTTTGGAAGATTTATACAAAAAAAATAACCAGAGATCAATTCAAAGCTGATGCAATATAAGGTGCTTCAATCTCTGCATTATCAATTTTCATTCAATGAAATGTTTTGTTATATTTATAAAATGTTTAATCATATTATAAAGCATTTCAACGATTATTTATAAGCCTGTCAACGATAACGTTTTTCCATTTCTCCACTCATAACAACCCTATGGGACCGGTCCCTGGCACGAAGGGACCGATCCTGTGGCACAGGCAGAACCGGTCCCTTCGTGCCAGAGACCGGTCCTCTGCTAAACCCTACCCTTTCTAAACAACAAGCAACTTTAACATTGGCTTGTCGTGGGAGGGGGGTCATTTGTCCTGCTTTAAACCACATGGGCATACCATAAGATTTTCGCAAAACGGACATGTCGCATAAAATAAACGAAAACTAAACAGCTTCCAATGGGTAAAATTCTGGCCAACTGGCTTTTTCTTGTTAATAAGCATTCTGTTTAAGTGGTATGTCTTCCCTTTACCAGTCACAGGATTGGTAATTTTAGGACAGTTGACACTGCTTAATCCACTTTAGTATTAAATTATACCAGTCCTGTGATAAATCCTTCTTTAACCAGTCACTTTTAGGTCAATTGACTCCTCATTCCCCATAGGGAATACATGCCTTCAAATACGAAAACATTGTTAAAACAACAAAAGTTTCTTAAATTTAACGAATTTTTTGTTCATTTTACGCAAATATTATTATTTGACAATTTTTTGTGTCCATCAAACGGTTTTAAAGAAAATAATTTCAAAGACGAAATGTAATCTCTACTTGGAATCTGTATCTTATCTATTAAAAAAATCCATCTGTATTAAAAATTACTTTAAATCTGAGTTTGTTTGCTTTAGTACAAAATCTAAAGTATTTTAATCTTTCTTTTTTTATTTTTTTAGAATTCAAGCTTTATTAAATAAACACGAAAAGTTTCTTAACAAAAAATTTAAGAAATTATAAACTAAATGTGGCATGAAAGATTAGAAAAGTATTTAAATAGAAAAAAGTTACTAAACATTTTACAGAATTATAAATGAGAGCGAAAAAAAAATAAACACATATAATCAAGGTAAAAAAGAATATAATTTCTATAGAAATCTACAATTCCTTCATAGTATAAATGTATATTAGGATGTCCCTTAACAAAGAATTTCTGGATTTTCATTTGTTTGTTTTATTGCAAATGGAAGAAATACTTATTTTTTGCAACGAGTTAACCCGTGACGATCTTCCGTTTGTAATGCCCGTAATTTCAAGCAATAGATACCTACCGGTGCTTAGATATCTACCCGTATACACGAACATAATCGGGTAGGTATCTAAGCACCGGTAGGTAAATATTGCTTGAAATTACGGGCATAAGGCAAGTACTTTACCTCTGGCCTAAACCCAATTTAAATGTTTTTTTTTTTAATTTCTACCTTGAATATTTTCTAGTTACAAATTCAAATACTTTTCTAAAAATAGATTTGTGTGTACAATAGAAATTCGGTTGCTTATCTCAATATTTTATTAGAGTTACCAAAATTGAAATATTCTTACTCGCGAACTGGGCTTGAACCGGCGACCTCCTGCTTGTTAGGCAATTACTTTACCTCTAGCCTAAACTCAATTTGAATTTGTATTTTCAAATTTCTAGCTTCAATGCTTTTTCTTCCAAGTTTAAATATGAATGTCTAAAAATATATTTGTATGTATCTACAACAGAAATTGGGTGGCTAATCTTAATATTTTATTAGAGTTACCAAAACTATATTTTTATATTATTTTAAAATTGGTAACGAAAACTTATATATTTGATATAGAGTGATTTTTTTTTGCAAGTGAAACTAATATTCGATTTTAACTGCACACATTTTATTCAAGGGATAAAATCTTCCGGAAATTAAGTAGTTAGTTGTTGGTATTAAAGGTAATGTAGAAGATAATGTTTTTTCAATACTGATAAGGAAAACCAATAGTTTGAATGATGTGACTGTGTTTTGGTTAATTTTATATATTTTCTGTTTGCAATATAGTTTAATTATTCTAATGATGAATTTTAAGTACTTACAATTAAAGTTATTGAATAATGATTAAATTTCGTTAGTTGCAATGGAATTCCAACCAATTTATTCTCTGTGTGTAGCCATCTATAATCTCAATTTTTCTCTAGTCTTTTCATAGATCCATGTCTGTTGTAGCTTCTTAAACCAAAAGAACACAACAAAATTATTCTTTAGTTGAATTTTTTTTTGCGATTTTTTCAATGAAGAAAAGGGGATCGAATTTGGAGCGGTGTGGGGGTAAAAAAATATATACTACAATTTAAAAAAAGACAATAGTTTGTATGGCAATTCTTATTTAATATATGATACTTAGGGACTTGAGTTGATTCCAAAAAAAATAATGCAAAAATTCATATCCAAAGATATTGGGGAAGAGAATGACATCCGTGATTTTTTTAATAGGTACCGTTAATGTGTACCGTTTGAGGTTTAAATTAAAAAATGTCATAAAAAATTATATTTATCAAAATTTTAAATTTTTTAAAAAAAATTCACTTTTTACAATTGGACCATTTCCGACACGGCAAATGTTTCCCCCAAAAAATCGATTTCTTCCATTTGCAACCATTTCAAATAAAACTGGTTTGCTGCAGTGACAAATATATCTTTGAAGGATACCCTAGTGTATGTGTTTATCAGTATATTCTCTGTGGGTATGTGTGGCATACTTTGGTCTACATCTACACAAAAATGATATTTAAAGGATATATACTCTACACATACACACACACATGCAAACTGTGTCTACAGATGATATTAAAGTAAAAGTAAATTATATAGAGAGACAAACAACTCTACATGTAACGTGTTTAACTGTAAGGCACAGGTTAGTTAGTGTATGTACATATATATGTGTTTAAGCTACTGCTTTCTGTTTGAAGTGTGTGTCAGTCATACAAAAAAAAAAACCGAGTTAAAAATATAGGAGCCAGGAAATAATTAAATTTAAAATGGAAATTTTATTGAAAAGGATTAATTTGTGTTTATATAAAATATAAAATTTATATTTTATACAATTTTCTGTTGTTGTTGGTATTTGTTGTAGTAATCATTCACATTGTGAGCCTTACTTCCCCTATGACATTTACGGATATAAGTTAAATTTTATTAGACATTTAAGTGACATACATTTGTATATCGTTATTTATTTTATTTATTAAGCGCTACACTTTGCGAAAAGGGTTATATCGGTTTGTCATTCCAATTGTTATTTATAATTGATAGTCAATCAGTTTAAAAAGCGATTACGAACAATATAAGTGTAAGAAATATTTTTGCCTATTTCCATAAAAGTTTTGGGTTGGAAATAAGCTTATTCGCTGGACGAATTTAGAAGTTATGTATTTAAATTGCCATTTAATATGTCTATATATTTTGTAATATATTATAACGTCAGAACTTTTATAAAAGCATCTGAATATTTTGTATAAAAAACGGTATCATTATTTTAAAGCGTTCTATTTTTCGTAAAATTTGTATTCGCGAAATTTTTAGAACAATTGTAAGCGTTTGATAAAGAATAATTTTTAGAAAAAATAAAATTTCTTTCGCGAACTCTCTTCGGTAAAATTTTTTCCTCAAAATTTTGTTATTATCGAACAACTACGTCATTAACAAACACTTTTTCATGGATTTTTTCAATGAAATTTTTTCATTAAAATAATGAAGTTTTCTTCACAATGCCAATGAAAAATTTCTTAAACTTTATGAAAAATTTTCTTAGTTTTACTGAAATTATTTTTAATGATAAAAAAAAAAATTTAACTAAAATTTTGTTGATTTTACAGTTTTTTCCTGCTGTTTTTATTTTACTAATATTCAACAAAAAAATTCTACTAATTTTGCTGCCTTTTACTGCAACGTAATTTATAACTAATTTTTAGTAACTTTTTCTACTATTTTTACGTATTTATTTGTATGAGTGTATACATAGTTTTATATGTCATGCCAGTTTTAACAAATATAAAATTCAAATTATTTATAAACAATTTAATTTATAATAAAAAATATGCATTATTTACATAATTATTCTACACGATAAATTAAATTATCATTAAAAAACAATATAATGCAATTAAAATAAAATTAAATAAATATGCAATAAATATGTTAAATTGAGTGGTATACAGTAGAATATCGATTAAACGATACTTACAGATAACAACATGATATTGCTACACACTAAAACTTTATATTATTACTCAAAAAAAAAAAAAAAAAATAGTGCACACAGAGACAAATTTTGCTATTTGCCAACTGAAATTCGGTTACTACAACTCGCCTCTAAATTGTTGCTCGATTTTAATGGTGTCGGTAGATTCGAATCTATTATCAGATTTTTTAATTTGGAATAGCGTTTATTATGAAGAGTTTTCGACCCAATAGGTCGATTTACCATTTTCAAAATTTTAAGATGTCGGATTTTTTTAATACATTCTTTTATCCGAATGTTGGATAAAACGTTACTCGACATTATTTTGGGTAGCTAAAAGGGAATTTAAAATAAAATTATTAAAATTTAAAATCTTGTTTTTTTTATTTTAGAAATGTTGAGGTTAAGAAGAATAATAAACGTTTTTCTCTAAAAATTATAAACACTATTCATTTTTAAATCAGACTAGACTAGTTTCTGCCTTTTTATGGACAGGCGTCATCAGAGATTTTTCATTTTTAAATTGTATTATTATATGTGTATTTATAATTACAATTATAATTGTCTCTATATGATAAATTTTTCAACAATCTGTGGCTGTAAGAATCAAACCTGCGCTCATCTTACATTACAAACGTAACAATACCAAGTCATGACCGTTTAGCGATCACACCCAAGTATGGCCTCGAATGTAATGCAGCTAAATTGCAGTTTTCTTTCCTATTAGCTTCTCTGTTATTGTATATTATACTCAGAAGTGAGAACACTAACAACAAAAATATTTTATTTTTAGATTTTTGTTTATTTTTCTAATCTCCTCCTCCTCTATTTCACAATGTTACCAGATTGACGTATGGTTTTTACGTTCAGTGTTGGCAACTTTTGCAGTTTAAGTTGAGTCATCGCCACAGGGCAAATTTTAGAATGTATGTTAGTACAGTGATATTGTAACGTATTGTTTCTGGAAATATTTTTTAAGTCTCTGGAACTTAAACTTATTGCCTGTGAGTGAACTACTAC
Source organism: Delia radicum (assembly GCA_021234595.1). Lineage (NCBI taxonomy): Eukaryota > Metazoa > Arthropoda > Insecta > Diptera > Anthomyiidae > Delia > Delia radicum. Next base: position 220,702,141 of record CM037854.1, read on the forward strand.
TCTCGACTAATAAATAAATCAATAATATATTTAATTTTTCATGATTTAATTTAAAGTTCGTTTTTCTAATATTCAGTTTATCTTAATTTCTATTTTAATCAAATAAAACTTTAACATTTCAATGGATGTTCATATCAGTAAAAAATACAATTAAATCTTAAATGCTACGAACAAATTTTGATTGTTTGTGTGTCGATTACATTACCACTCTCATACACACACAAATCAGACGTAAACACATTTATATTTAAATAATTTATGAAAAATTATTTGATTATATAGAAATGTTTTAGACATTACATGATATATAGGGCAAGCAAGGTCGCATTCGTCAATTTTTTGAAGTCTGATCGTTTAATTTACCAATTATTGTTTGTGAAAAATCGTGATTTTTCTCCAGATTTACGTTTCACATTTGACGAAGGTATCTCTGTGGCGAAGCCGCCCAAGTCTACCATATTTGTAACATATACATTTTTTTATTGATTTTTATGTCTGTATCCCAGCGTAGAAAGGGTAATGACATGTCATTACTTTTTTCACTACTAGCAATGGTACCATCATACTCTCTGCATTACTTTAACACGAATAATAACGACTTACTAATAACTAGTTAGTTTTTTCAATATTTCAATACAAAAAATATTTCTTTACCCATAAGTACTTATTTTTGTCATTATTTTTAGTAATGATCTAAACATTTTTTGAAAATCTATTTATAGGTTCATTATTTTTTCACTTCTAGTAAGTACATATATAATACTTATTTTTGATTTTTAGTAAGCTGGAAAGTAGTAACATTTTGTGCAAGTCATTTATATTTTTATCAATCAAGTATAACATATCGAGATAGCTCAAATGGTAGAGCGGTTGACCTTGAGGCCCGGGTTCGAATCCCGAGTTGGCACATTTTGTTAAAAAATTTTCAATAATTTTTTTTTTTTATTTAGTTTTTTAGTTTAGTTTTTTTAAGTTTATTTTTAGACCCTATTTTTTTGTCCATACTGGTAGATAACCACATATTTTTATATTTTTTGTAAGGTGTTTAGTAATGATATTTAATTATTTTGCGCGACATCCCCAAATAAAAGTAATGACAATTGTAAGTACTTACCATTACCAAATATACTTATATGGAAATGCTTTTCTACACTGGGATGCTATATTGTGGCATGTCTTATGATTATGAATTTGAATGTTTGATGCAAAAACAAGTAATGTATGATTTACTAATGAAATAGTTTAACTGAAATCTAAAGAAACCTTAAGGCTTAAAATTGTATATAGCACACTAACGTAGCGGCAAAGAAATATAGACAGATTTAAAATTTGTGTATGAAAAAATTGTATTGACGATTATGGAATAGAGCCGAAATAGAAAGGACGCAATTTTTTAGTTTTTATATGCAATTATTATAAATTTTGTGTCGAAAATGATTGATAAAAATTATAGTTTTTAGTATTAAACTGTAATTATTTAAAATTTAAAAATTTCCAGTAAAGCAAATAGTAAATCTACAAAGTTTTATAAGAATATTACCCAAAATCTGGCATAATAATAAACTCTGAGAGAATTATCTGTATGATATTAATGAATTTTTGCATTAAATCAAGGAAATTACACTGTGACTCGTCCACTGAAACTTTTCATTAAATTAATGCAATTTTTTATAATATTGTTTGGAAAAAAATCGTTTTATTGATTAAAAGTTTTATACATTCATTAAAGAAGTTTCCTTAAAAATCTGGTTTCATAAAAAGTATTAAACTTTTCATTAATTTTCAGAAATTTTTGTTTATTTTGTGAAGAAACGATTCCTTGATTTAACTATTCACTATTCACTATTTTCGCAAAAAAAATTCTATGTGAAAATTTACTTTTTTACCTTTAAAAGGGTTATTTATATCTTAAAGTAATCAATTTATCCATATTTTCTTGCCTACACGTTATAAAACTTTATGCTAAACTAAATATTTTTTGATGTAAAATGCACAATTCTGCAAAAAGTATGTGTACGTTAGTAAACTTAAGTTAAAGCAATGGGCATGTGCGTGAGTTCATATAAGTGTGTAAGTTCAGCAGAAGTATGTGTAAGACTGTAATTGTGTGTGTATTTAAATGTATTAGTATTTGCCAAAAGTAGAATAAGTAATTATGTGTGTAAGTATTTGTTTTCGGTTTTTGCCTACAAATACGAAAATTTATCTTTGCATTGGTTAAAGGCCGGAAAACCCTTAGATAACAAACTTAAACATAAAAACAAATACTACTATACAAATCAAATGATTTAAATGTGTTTGTTTATGTTTACGTGTTTTATGTATTTATAACAGATATGAATATAAATATAAATTGTATATGAAAGATGATTATATCTTATCGTGTAGGTATTGATAAAACTTCTTTTGAAAAACGTAAATCAAATTGAAACGTGCCTTTGTTCACCCAGAGAAAAATAGGAATAACTTTCATCAATTTTTGTCCCATGTAACAATTTCATAAATATTTATGAAACATTTCATAAACAACAAGAATTACAATGGCCATGTCATGGTCTCTATGGACTTTTTTATACACAAAAATAATGGAATACTTGCCTAATAAAAAATATCCTTCATATATATAGTGGATTATTTCATAAATATGATTAAAGTGATTTTGTTTTTTACGAAATGTTTCATAAATACTATAAAACTTAATATTGGACGAAAATCTGTGAAACATTACATAAGTGTGATGATGATGTGTTTAAGAGCAAACGATAAAATTCTTATTGGACTATATTGATTTTGAATGTATTACAAATAGCTAATCCAGTTTTGTCGTTTTTATTCATTGGGGATACAATGAAAATTTCTAATTGTCATTTCCACAAAAATATCAACTAAATGACAATTTGCAATAATTCGACATAATTTTATATTTTGGAATAACTTGCAAAAACTAACTGTTTAATGCAAAATTACTGTTTAAGTAGTTGTTTAATAAAATACTAAAATGACTGCTTCAAACAACTGTTACAAAAATACAATAGTTTTCTCCAGTTGTTTTTAAATAAATGTCAAAATAGTTGTTTTGTTTTATTTCATAGAAAAACAACTGTAATTGCAGTTAAAAACAACAACTATTGATAATTTGTAAGACTTGTCCAGATACTGGGTTACCTCGGAAATTTATGCGGTCAAAATTGAGTTCAAAATATGTCCTTTTTCGTTTGCCTCTCTATGATATTTCATAAAAAAACTTAAAAAAAAAACTTTCAGAACTATTTAAAAAGTAAATCGGTGTCATCAGGGTTCGATAACGGAACGTTCAGCTTAGAAATAGGTAATGCATAATCTCTCACCTTTTTTCAAAAATTTCTGGATCCCTTTAGAAAAATAAATTAAAAAATATTTCATAAATAATATTTTTTATATGCAAAATGTGTTATACTACCTAAATTTTGTATTAGAATTTTAATTATTTTCTTAAGCTTAGGAGAAATTAGATTCATACCAGCAAATCCTTTAAATCTTACAGTTTGATTAAAAAATAATATAAAATAAAAAATTTCTTGGTTGATTGAGTGTTTTGGATAAATTTTTATAATCGATCTGGATCACTTTAAATGTCTAATTTAAGATCGAAAATCCCAGGATATACTTACAAGGTCAACGCTTCACTAATTGAGGATTTATTGCCTAAGCATGTTGGCTTCCTATCATCAAACTTATATTTTTTGCTTGTGAGCTCACAAAAGAAAAAATACAAAAGATAAAAATAAACAAGTACAAATAAAAAATAAATAAAAGAAAAAAAGAAAAAAAGTACTAATACTACAAAACTATAGTATAGTTAAATGTAGTGATATGTCCTCTGTGGGCTGGTGAATTTTCAATTTTGTTATATAGCTAAATTTAACTTGTTAACTAAACATTTCGAAAAAAACTGCAATTTGAAAACTAAATTTATTTTGCAATAAGAAATAGGAAACATAAAAAATTACCTAAGATTTGTGGCCTTATCTTTCGCTATAGTCTGTCTATCTGAATGTATATTTGTTTGCAATTTGACCAGACTACGTTAATAATCACTTTAAAGATTAAGTTTACAAATACACATTTAATGTTTATTAAAATTAAATATTTTATTTTATTTTGAATTTATTTATTTGACAAGCTAGTGAAAATACAAAATTAAAGCTTTTTTAATCCACATATGTATTATCATTGTTAGCGTAGTTTTGTATTAAAAACAGATACAAAAAATTTCCACTTTTGATTTTTTCTTTTATGTCTTACAAGAGTTGTACTTTTTAGTATAATTTTTCTCGACATCTACTTGATTCTGCGTATATCTTCCAATCTGGTAGTCGTCCACACTTTTAATATACTTATTAGCACATTTTTTTTTAGCATAATAATTTAGTAAAACATTATTAAAATATTAGTAAAACATTAGTTCAAAACAGTTAAGTGCTGAATAACTAAAATTTTAGCTGAAAACACAATATCAGCACTTCATTTACAAGACGTTTTACTGACTTTTCTACTAACTTATTTTTATGAGTTTGGAGTAAAGTATTCTACAGTTGGAAATTCTAGTTCATTTCGTTCTCGAACTAGCTTAATTTCAAATAATTTCTTGTGATTTGCGTTTATTGTATTCAGTATTGTCAATATAATAATATAAACAAATGCAAAAATAGTCATATCATCGATTGAATAAGATAAACGTACTAGTTCAATAATGGAAGTGATCTAAATGAGCTGTGAACTGTATTGCCCAACTCTAAAATACACTATGAATAATTCCAAGAAAATTAACTAAGGTAGTTTTTTACTACTACAAATTCCAAGAATTGAGTCAATATTTTAAACGCTTTAAATTATGTTCTTTAATGTATTACAAGTAATCATAGTTAAAATGTTTATACAACTGAGGGGATTGTAGCTTTTTTCATACATTTCTTCTTATTATTTTAAGTATATATATTTTTTGTCCTACATACATTATAATCGGCTTAATATTTGTCTCTTTTCATATCCCTTTTCTCCCTTCTTTTTTTTTTTTTTTGAAAACAAACTTTTATATAAAACTTTAATAGAGGTTAACAAGAAGTTTGTATGTAGTTGCTGTAACATTTCAAATATCATACCTATTTGGCTTAAACCACATTTAGATTGTCCAAAAAAATTTACTACATATTGTAGTATAAACAAACCAAAAACCGTTATTTGTATTCAATTCCCATTTATATGACGATAAAAAATATGTCTTGAAAATTCGTGTGCTATTAAAAAGTAATTTTTTAAAGTAACGTGATATAATATTATAGTTTAGTTTTAATTTAAATTAAATTAGAAGCCAAAAATCTAAATCTAATTTTTTATATAACTTTAATCTAAACGCCTTATTATATTTAAATCCTTTTTTCATTGTCTTTTTTCTAAATCCATAACAATAAAGTATTATATAACTATTTGTTTGTACGAGGGAGTAGTAGTTACTCCTTTTAGAAGTCTTAAGTAAGTAACCCCTAAAGACACATGCAAAAAGGATTAAATTATTTTTTTAGTGTTAGTAATTTTTTTCTACTTTTATTTTTACTAATTTAAAGCCTTTCCTTTTCAAATAAATAGTTATTGTAATTTTAGTGTTTTTAATTTTACAAAGAAACCTTATTGAGGAGGTTTCTAAAATTTTTCATTTGAAAAACTGCCAAGTGATTAGAATTGAAATAAGTATAAACTTTTTTCGCAGGTTTAAGGGCAACCTAAAACATTTGTTTTGACTTTGACATTCAGTGTAAAAGACAACAATTAAAAACAAAAATATAGGGGAGAATGTTTTTGAATAGTAGTTTAAACTAAACCACAAGTAAATGAACTATGATATGAACTAAGATTGATTTTAAAGAAATTAACTATATTCTTAGCTGCAATATATTGAAAATATTAATTTAGATTTGCTAACAATTAATGATTAAACAACTATGATTGATACTAATAAACACCTAAAATAGATTTGCTCTAAAATGATGAACTATAAAAACAACTATGATTTTTATGAATGAACTAAGAATTGCGAATAATAAAAAGTTGATTTTTTTCGCTTGTAAATATGTCTGAAATGTAGGAAATAAAAATTTGTGTGTACATTTAGAGTTGTCACCCATTTCAAATATTACAAAAATAGTTGAAATAGCGAATTATGAAAATTTGGCATATACCTGAACCCTATTGATGTAATAGAATAGATGTTTGTGACTTAAACTCAGAAAGTACATAATCTGGAAGAAACTAGAGGCCTTATAAAATCCTTATTAGAAAAGAGCCGTAACACCGCCAGTAATTTACAAAATTTAAAAGCGATGTTTCACGGTTACTGTTGAACTTTAAACAAATTGTGCATAGACTAATAACTTATAACACAATTTTAAGCTGTAGTTGAATAATGGCCTTGATTAGACTAAGGGTCCTGGCACCCTCTGAAAGAAACTATAAGCCACACTACATCGTGATAGGACAAGAAGGCGTGGCTTCACTCATACTATCTAAAATAAAAAAAATTCTGGTTGATGCATTTATAACGAGATTTTAAAACTAAACGAGAGACAATATGACGCCCTCTAGTTTATCTTGAAATATGTTGTTGTGCGTTACAGTTATTTTTAAGTTTTTTATCTCTTTTTGAGCGAATTTTTTGATTAATCTCCATTTGCAGGCTTTACCCAAAATTTCCTCAAACGAACCTATTGTTTTTCTGTCCGAAATACAACTCTGAAAATTTCGATTAGTTACTTTTAAGTATCGAGTACCCATAACAAAGACACATACTCGTTACTCGATACCCACTACTCATTCTTTTACCAGCACTAGACTTTAAGGCTAGAATAGGTGATGATATGATATTTGCATAAAAAATTGATTCCCTAATAAGGAGTCAATTGCCTTCAAATTAAATGTCTCGTGATTAGTACACTGTACCATTGCTGTGGTTTAAACGTTGTCAATTATACTGAGCGGCGTCAATTATATTTTTTTTTATTTCTATATTTTAAATTTCCATTAATTTTTATTTCATAATTTTTAGATGCCTAGTAAATTTAAAAATTTAAATTTAAAAATCGATTGTTTTTTATTTCTAACACAATAAATTCCATTATGCAAAATCAGCAAACAAATGAATCAATTGTAATCAAAGGACTTATCCCGTGGCAAGTCAATCGAGGGCATATGATTGGTCTTTAACTATATTTTTGTAACGTTTTTATATTTTCCATTTGAGTTGTTTTATTTTCTTCTTTTGTATTTAAACACACATGTAAACGTGTAGGTTGTTTTTTATTTCTAACAAAATAAATTCCTGTATGCAAAATCAACAAACAAATGAGTCAATTGTAATCAAAGGACTTATCCCGTGACAGGTCAATCGAGGGCATATGATTGGTCTTTAACTGTATTTTTGTTACGTTTTTATATTTTCCATTTGAGTTGTTTTATTTTCTTCTTTTGTATTTAAACACACATGTAAACGTGTAGGTTGTTTTTTATTTCTAACAAAATAAATTACTGTATGCAAAATCAACAAACAAATGAGTCAATTGTAATCAAAGGACTTATCCCGTGACAGGTCAATCGAGGGCATATGATTGGTCTTTAATTGTATTTTTGTTACGTTTTTATATTTTCCATTTGAGTTGTTTTATTTTCTTCTTTTGTATTTAAACACACGTGTAAAAAATACAACTTTGCTGTTAGCCAGCCAAGATGGACATGCAACATAAGCTCAGACAGTAGAGCGCTTGCCTTATAAGATAATGTTTTAAATGCTTAATTTTTAGTTTAAATAAACATCTATTTTAGACACACCACCTAACCCGTCACAAAGTGTATAATATGTGTCACTTAACCCCATCTTATGACAACGCCATATTAAAATGACGGTCGCCTGTAACCGTTCCCTTTTTCCTATGGTTATTTAAATTCATGTGATTAATACTGAATCATTTTTTCTTCAATAATCCTCAAATGAAATATTTTAAGCAAACTGTTAAAAAAAGTATGTATAAATTAAACATTCTACCATAGTTTAGCATTTATATCTAAAAGCATTAAAACTTCAACATAAATCTTTTAATGCTTTAAATAAAAATTCATTATAAAATGTATAAAAAGTTGTATTTTTGTTTTGTAATTTTTGCACATAAAACAAATTATGAAATTAAACTCTTTGTACAATATTTGTTTATAAAAGCATTTGGTTTTTCCTACAATAAAGTTCTTAATATCTTTGTTTCATTTGTAGCAAAACTACATACATATTAGAAAATCCCTTCTTTTATTCCTAACATTATGATTTTAAATAACTATTTATGTTATTTTTTTTTTTGTAAAAAGAAAAAGCAAGATTTAAAGTACACTATATAAATTGTTCTACCTTCATTATAGCCGGTAAAGAAAATTTAAAAGCACAAACATTTTTATAATATCCTTAAATATTAATATTAAAGACTTCCGTACTTGATACCAGTTGCAATTCTTCTTTTATGCAGTTATTTTTCTCAGGTCCAAACAATGGCGCCCAACGAACAGTGCTCAAGATAACAGTAAAGTTTTAAATTGTGACTTTAGCGGCCATTTGCCTCAACTAAATAAGATTTTTACTACAAGAATTATGTAGCCTCAACTAATATGTTATCCATTTTTTTCTTTAAGTGTATGTCGTAGGCTTAAATGTTGTTCTATATTAAAAATGAAAATTGTATTTAAATATTTTTACTTTTGCATTACTCATGTGTGTATGAAAATGTTGTTGGCATTAAATTTCTTAAAGAATTTAAATATTTTTTTGTCTTTATATTTTGTTAGTTATTTGTATGATGATTTTCTTAAAATTTATCAATTTCATTTGATTTTTAATTGTTTTTGATAAAGATTATTTTTATTATAATAATTTTTAATAGCTCATTTCTTAAAGCAGTATAAATAAAAACAATAATAATTTCAAATGAATATTTATTTAGATTAAAGAATTTTTGCAATTCAATTCTTTAATCTAAATTCAAAAAAATTCTATGAAGCTAATCTTAAACATATTTCAATAGAAATTAATTAAATAGTTTAAACAAATTGTATTCAAGTGAAGTAAAAAAAAATTATATTTATTTAATATATTTTTAAAATTTAATATAAGTTTTCTGTTGTAAATGCTATTTATATTGACATACCAGACAAGGCATTCCTAAAGGAAAATGAAAAGTCACACTTCAACCAAGGTAGAAAATGCCAACCGTACCAAAAAAAAAAAAAAACAACAAAAGAAATAGTACTGGAAAACCACTGCTATTTTTGCAAAATTCAACTTGTTAAAAATTACCAAAGGTTCAACTAATATTGTACTAAGAAAACACTATTTTGTTTGAATTGCAGTTTGCACCCTTAAACCTGAAATAAACAGTTTTGTTTCCTTGATCTTGTATCCGAAATTCAATTTGAAGAAATCGCCCAACAAACAATTTTCAAATATGTATGTAGAAAATGTTACGTTGCGATATTTTAAACTATCTGAAATTTTTACTACAAAATATATTTTGGGCCCCACCCCCGTAGTAAAATCCTAGGTACGCAACTTGTATCTGAATAATTTGTAAAGCATTATGATACAAAATGTAGAACCTACTATCAGATGCTAAAAAATTTTGCGATTTTACTAGCTTCAAAAGTGCCGAAAATTACTTTTTTCATATATAGCGAAAATACCCATTTTTTCCTATATACGAGAAATATGTCACAAATCGTTATCCTTCAATAAAATCCTTAAAAATGAACTTATATGAAAACGCTGAAAATGAACTGAAGAATCTTAGGTTTTGTATTAAAATAAAAACTACCAAAATCTGATAGCTAGTGCAAAGCTAATTTGTTTTTAATTTAAGGAGATATTAATTAAGTTTTTTTTTATTTAATTTTGTTTCGATTTCATGTTATAAAGAAAAATCAGCCTAATATTGTCTTAAGACATGGAGTTTTGTTAAATTTTAACCGCCAGTGTTTTAAAGAGGTACTCAATTATTTTTTTTATAGTTTAGTTTGCTATAATTCGTTTTTGTTGAAAAAAGTGTTATACAAAATTTTTTATAAATTGTGTTATACAAATTGTTATACTAATTTGGTTATAAATTAAACTTACAAAGATATTTAAACTGTTATACCATTACTGTTATTAACATTTTTCCTCTAAATATGTTTGAACTTATTCGTTTGAAAGCGTTTTCCTTGGAGCTTTTCTATGTTTTAGGCATAATTATCTGGACATAGCTATAAATGGATTTAATTTTCATATATTATAGAAAAACTTATAAAAAATTATAGTTCTAGTTAAAAGTTAGCAAGGAACAGTGCCATTTTAAAATATACGATAATAATTTATATAATTTAAAGAATACCGTATTCTTTAAAATATATCCTATATCCGTATCCTTTAAAATATACGAAATTTGGAAATACAAACATAATTACGATATAAATAATTCTGTTAAAATTTTAAATTACGATATTGTATATTATATGTTTGAAATCAAAAGCTTTTAGGTTTATGCTAAATATACGTTATGTAGTATAATTAACATGTTCCTTTAACGAATTGAAAGTTTCTACGTTAAAAATTAAAAGCTTTTACATTTATGTTAAATTTACGAAATGTAAATGTTTATGTCCTTTTAACATAAATCTTGCATCATAATGGCGCTGCGTTAGCATTACTTGTTTACGATAAGCAGGGGTTTTTGTATCGTAAGGGGTTTTTGTATCGTAAGGGGTTTTTACGTTACCAGAAATGTTGACCTTACTTTTTTTTAACATAATCTAATATGCCGTTTGATACACGATTTTCATACAGGATTTTAAAATATTAGACCAGTTTTATTTTACTTTGTTATACAAAGGGGATATTTGTGTGTTAAGGGATGAATTCAGCAGGCTTTGGAAGTGATACAAAAACAATGTTTTATTGAAAAAAAATCAGTTTTCTTCAAACAATTTTAAAAGTGTTTGTAAAAAGTTTTGTAATGAGTGAAGAAAATTTAAATGTATCGACATGTCGTAACATTATTAATCTTTTTTTTTGGAATTTATACACACAACCAACTCCTTTAAATTTGATTACAAAATATTTTCGAAGCATACTTTTCAAATATTTTTCAAACAAGAAGACGTCAGCCAAATTTTAAAGCTTTTCAAACATTGTGATGTTAAAAAAATAAAAACAATAAAAAAACTCAAAAATTTGCGCTTCATATTAAATTTTTGGATAATTTTGATATTAAATCGATCATTCTTTCGCTTAAAATAATTAAGTGTAATATGAACTATGCTTAAATCTTTAATCTTTAAAATCTGATTAAAGGATTTTATAATATTTACAAATTGGAAAAATAAGTGAAGTTTTAACTTAAACAGATATCATACATACATCCCGCACCCAATCGCAATAAATTGATATGCTCAATCAAAGACCATTCTTTGAAACCATATTAAAATTTTTTATGAATTAACAAAAAATTTATAAAAAAAATTTGATTTTTGGAAAAGTTAAATTCGCAAGTATATCAAAAAGTAGAGCTAATAAAGGGTCCGCCATCTAACGTTTTTTTTTCAACTAGTGCTTATTTCGTGAATGGTAACACATAGCTCATGTCTGATTTGACAGATAATTAGTTTTATCCTTCCGCTGAACGAATATGGTCCGTATGTTCGTTATCTTGTGAAAAAAGTTAAAGAAACTGGCATCCTCATCGATAAACCAAAGCGTGAAAAGCCAAAAACAAAGTCCAATTGGTTCAGGAGTTCAAAAAAAAAGTTATTTGGCGGACCCTTTATTATAATTTGGCCTTCACATTCGTGATCTACGTCCAAAAATCTATCATAATTGATATGTTGCACCTTTGATGAATTTTTAGTGTTTAACTGTGCAATTATTTGGCAACTCTGGATAAAAATTGTCTATGATTTTTATATTTAGTAAAGTGTTAAATTATTTCAGGATTTTTAAACTACATAAGTCAACAAATTTCAGATTTTTGCAGAACCTGTCTTTGAAATATAGATATATATATATTTTTATAGACTGTCAAACATTTTATTATTTTATTTTATTTTTTTATTTTTATTTTTATGTATGCTAATTTTATTTTTTTTTTAATTTTATCACTATGCGTTAACAATACTGAACTCAATTTTATATTAAAATTGCAAGTTCATTGAAAATATCCTGAAATATTTACACAAGATTTTTTTTTTATATAAAAAAGGAGTATGTAAATTATATATGAAATGAAACTACAAATGAGAAAAAATTTTGCAGATTTAGACTCAGAGCCCCTAAATCTATAACAAAATATGTATTGCAAAGACAGTTTCTGCAAAAAGATGAAAATTCTTAAAAAGTAATTTTAATAATGTATTTTTATATGAAAAAATTTTTGTACTTTTCATATTAAAAGGATGTGAAAAATTACATAAAATTTAATTATAATTCTTTTCTAAATAGTTCAGGCTATTTTCAATGTATTTGCAATTAGATTAATAAAATTTGTTCATTGAAATGTCTAGTTTATGTACAAACAAACTTCCTTGCAATACCAGTGCAATATCCCGATAAAAATGCCGACATGGTTATAATCACATTAAAGATAATTATTCTTATATTTATAGTCTTAATTCTTAAAATTTCTTAATTTTTCGATATAATTTCGACAAAACAAGCATAAAATTTACGAAAAAATTGGGTGATTGATGCAAATATAATAACCGCGATAATTCAAAAACTGTAAATAAGAATTTTATCCGATTTGGATTCAGCGTCTATTTAAAATTATGTGTTTCAAAGATATATTGTTTTGGCCGCGGAGTAGCGCTATATTTGTCAGTAAAAAAAAAAATCGGCTAAAACGGAGCAATCATTCCATAATTTGTTAATGAAAAAAGCTGGGTATCTTTGTAAAACATTATAAGAAAGTTTAAATTCTAATACCTGAAGCAAATTTAAATTTTTTTCTCACACATGCAAAAAACACATATGATGAATTTCATATCAAAACCGATATTCGTTGAACCCGACCCCCTCAGAATTTGATGAAATTATGCAAAATTTCAGCTACATTTTACCTATATAAACACAACCTCATATTTATAAATAGCATTTTTGAAAATATGTGGGCGTGGCAAGGTATCGAAGTTTTTGAAAATCACAATAACATGTACTTTCAAGCTGAGATTACTACGGAATGGCTGAACCGATTTCAAAGATTTTGGTACCATTAGAAAGGTATTTCAATTAGCATATACACTGTCAATAAACATACACTGTAAAAATTTTATATTACACTGAAAATTTTTTTTTGCCAAAAATAAAACTTTAAACTGGCAAAACATTTCAAAGGCCGTGTTTTTTTCCAAAAAAATTTTTTTTAGAAAGGTCTATTTAATATATATAACATATCTAAAAACTAAAATGGCGTTGTTTTTCTTTTTTTTTTTAATTTTTTTAAGTAAATGCATCTCTTGTTAACTTCCTTATATTTTGATATCATTGTGTGAAAAAAAAAGAATAAAGTAGCTATACTTTGAAAGTTATACAGATTTTTTTGTTATTCTAATAGATTAGAACAAGAATCGTATTATCAAATTTTTCAGACACCCCAAAATATGGACTTACCCTTGGTAAATTTTTTTTTTTTTATATTTATTTTTTTAGATTTTATATATAATTTTGCGCAGCTCATACTGTTGACTTTAGGAATATTTGCTAACTTTTAGTGAAGTTTCATCTAAAGGTATAAAAGAATGGAAGCTTTGAGTTCCTGTAATAGCTGTAGCATTTTATATCTCTTCTTTTGTTTTGTTATAGTAGTCAGCTGATTTAAATACCTTTCTAATGGTACCATGATCTTTGAAATCAGTTCAGCCATTCCGTAGTAATCACAGCTTTAAAGTACATATTATCGTCATTTTTCAAAAACTTCAATACCTTGCCACGCCCACATATTTTCAAAAATGCAATTTCTAAGAATGAGGTTGTGTTTGTATAGGTAAAATGTAGCTGTATGCAGAATTTCATCAAAATCTGAGAGGGGCGGGTTTAATGCATATCGGTTTTGATATGTAAAAGCAACCATCTACCACATATTGTTAAAATGTAGTTTTCGATAATAAGTCAAACTTTTATCTAAATTAGCAATTTGTAGTGTTAGGTCTAAACTGCCCATAGAAAATTATCAATTTTGTTTCTATATAAAACTTAAAATTTATGTACAGTTTTCAGTATATCAAGCTTACAAAAATATTTAATTTTCGACGAATTTATCACGCTAGATATTGAAAGATTACATTTGTTAAAGACATTTTTGAAATTGTTGATCCTGTCAAATTATAACCAATATTTTTTGTTTAAGCAGAGGATCTCACCTTTTATTTGATAAAGTCATATTTTTAGTTAAATTATGAAAATATTTTTGTGAAAAATTAAAAGTTTAAAGTCCATTTAAACCTAATTTTGACTTGATGGCGAGAAACTGAAAACGCTGTTTTCTCTAGTTTCTCACATATATTTATTTGTCCATGTGTGAAAACTATATGGAGTTTTTTTCTTGTGAACTGAAAATAATTGTGTCAATGTTCGTTTCAGTTGTTTTTAATGAAAACTATTGTGAGCAAAATTATATTTACCACATTTACTTTTTCAAATTATAAATTCACTAAAACAAAATTTTTCTTCTTGCAAAAAAAAAAAACTAATTTCATTTATTAATTCCCCTTCGCCAATCTTTTTCTACAATTTCACAATTCAACGAGCATCACCAGCTGCAAAAAAATATTTCTTAATTCACTCACATGCAAAGTACCTTTTTTCTTCCCCACCTCCTATCTTACCTCACTGGAAAGGTTGAAAAACAAATCTTTTCTTAAGATTTTCTTCAAACTCCCTTAAGAAAATAAAAAATTATATCTTTTTTTATTAATGCAAAAATTTTAGCTAAAGATTTTCTTATAAAAATCTGTTTTTTCTCATTATAAATAACTCTACCATTTCTCTATGTTTCATTTAAAGAATTTACATTTGCAATGTTGTTTTCGTATCCTTTTTTGTTTTGCACAAATGTTCAAGTAGTACGTCTCAAAGGATTTTTCAATGAGTAGTTTACTGTACGGTTCTGCTCTATTTTGTTGTTTTTTTTTTTTCTTTCGCTCGCGTAAAAAATGTAAATACATTTTTCTACTAAAATTTCATTTAACATATTTGCATCTATCTACCACCTGAGTTGAGTTATCTTGGTATCTGGGGACTGTATAATATGGTATAAGGAGAACTTGCAACAAAACTGTTGTAAATTCATATGAGTGTTTTGTACATGCATATGATGTCATTTTAATCCCAAGATGGTAACTAATTTTTTAAACATCACTGCTCTTTTTGGTATGTTTTTTGTACATTTAGGTTGTCTTTTTTATTTTTTGGATTACAAAAATTGTTATGCTAATGAAAATTAGTGAGGTTTTTTGTAAAAGAATTCATACACACTAGGGTGTCCCTTAAAACTAGATTTGTCCCCTTCAACTGAGGGTTAACGATTTTTAAAATAAAAATTAAGATAATAATAGTCTATTAAAATGTACTTTTGTGCTAGTTGGTAGCGTGCTGGCTTAGCAGTGCGGGGGTCGTGGGTTCGATTCCCACCAGAAGGCCATAGTAGCTAGTGCTCGGTTAGGGTAATAGTATACAATTTGAAATTATATGATTATTAATTAATAAAAAAAAATGTACTTTTCCAAAAATTATGAAAGGCGTTATTCTGTAACTTTCCTTGAGAGTCATTTAATTTTTACAATAATTATTTTTATCTAGAGGATTTTTTTGGTTTTCAATTTAAAGGCTTTACAATCTTGTAGTCAGTCATAATTAAAGTTAAGTTTCATGGGTCTTTTTTGTCCACAGGGCACTAATGGTTAAATATTTTTAAGATAAAAGTAAAGATAGTTATTATTTGATTATAATAAGTCTGATCGCCGCTCGGGAAACCAATCTTACCAAAAATCGTTTTTATTGTCTAAAGTTACCTATATATTTTCTTCGGGTAAAATGGTAAAACTATCAAATCATAATTTGAATTTATGAAAATATACTAAAAAAACTAACAATTGCTTTATATTATATCATTATAATATATTTTTTCTATATTTAATTCTTAATAACATTTTTTTTATATGAAAAATTTCGACGTTCAGTTTAGAGCTAGAAATGTGGTTTTGTACGTTCCAGCTGTATTGAGGTTTTTTTTTATTTCTTTTTGAGCGAATTTTATGAGGAATCTCATTTTACCAGGCTTTACCCAAAATTACCTCACAATGGTGTATTTTTATCAAATTCGGTGATCATTCTGGATTCCCGGATAAAGTGGGTTAATAATATCCAATGAAGTCAGAATTCCATATCTGAATAATTTTAGAGCATATTAAATGAATAAATGATATTCGAAACATCGAATGAACGAAAATCGACAAATCGTTATTTTAAGGGACATCCTAATATATACCTATTATACTAAAATTTAAGTGATATTTTTCCGAAAATTATTCAAAAAAAAAAAACATTAAAATTTTGCTGAATTTTTGACAAAATAGTAAATTTTCAGAAAATTTTTGACAAAATAGTAAATTTTCAGAAATTTTTTTGCCAAAATAGGCAATAGTCATAAAATATCCTGGAAAGGAGTCGTCCGAACACAAACTCGAATTATCATTTTTCCAATTTTTTTTTTAATAACAACTATTATATTATAAAAATAGCACTCTACATCTAAATCTTATTCATATTGAAAAACTTTTTAAAATTAATAACAAAAGGACGTTTTTGGAATTTTTTCAAATTTGGTGGTCATTATGGATTGCAAGTGGTTTAATGATATCCAATGAAGTCAGAATTTCATATCGGAATAATTTTTAGTATATTAAATGAATAAATAAAATAAAAATTTTTTTATCGAAACTTCGAATTTGGGAATTTTTAATAATATTACACCGTTTTCGCAAAAAGGGGCATTTTCGGCACGGGTTAACGTTTTCCAATAAAAAATCGATTTCTTCCATATGGAACCATTTGTAAGAAAACTGGGAGGAGCGTGCGATATGTTGGAGAGAATTAAAATTTATCTCATGTTTAGGTTTTACCAAGTAGGGTCAAAAATTACCCCATATGAAAAATGGGTATCAATAAATAAATAAATTTTCGTAAATTTAAAACATGTTTTCATACAAAAACAAATTAAAGTTTAAACCCACTTTTTAACCTATAAACGTCAGATTGACATATACAAAGCTCATTAAAATCTGCTCTTTCGGATCGGTATACATTCTTTGTTATTAAATTTTTAAAGCCTATTAAGTGAAAATTCAAATACAAAACAAATCAGTCAATTGATCACAAAGGACCTATCCAGTGACCGGTTAACCGATGGCATGCCACAAAACTTTAAATGCATTTTGTTTGGTAGTGTTTGTTTTCATACTATTTTTGTTTTATTTTCATCTAGTTTTCGTTATTTCTTTTGTATTCGAACACACACTTAATAATATGACTTTGCTGTTAGCCAGACAATATGAGCCCTACTGACGACAAATCTTTTTTTGTAATTCTGAGTTGTTTCAAATTTATTTGTGTGTTTGTTTTCATACTATTTTTGTTTTATTTTCATGTAGTTTTTGCTATGTCTTTTGTATTCGAACACACACTCAAATAATATAACTTTGCTGTTAGCCAGACAATATAAGCCCTACTGACGACAAATCTTTTTTTTTTTAATTTTCAAATTTATTTGATTTTTTTTTTTTTTGAAACAACACCTAACACGGCACTAGATGTATAAAACGTGTCAATTAACCCCCAACTATGACAACGCCATGTTTGTCACTTAAACATGGTGATTTTTTTATTAAAAATTTGTCGTACGAATTTTGTTCAAGTGCATTTATATATAAATTTTTTCTCAAATCATAGGCACAATTTAATATCTTTTCGCATAAAATTCTATATTAAAATCTTCTTCTATTCATATCCTTGGCAATATATCGTGGCTCTTCCTACATTTTAAAACCCATCTTAATGTAAACATATATAATAATGTAATAACAAGAAAATCATAAAGAAATTATCATATGGGCTTATGTAAAAAAAATTTAAATCCTTTAAACCTGGTATTGGAAAAGCGGTTTATACGTTTGGATTAGCGACACTTTAACAACATTTTAGGTCCAGACATAGAAAAAACTCAAAACGGGTTTCAATTAAAAAATTTATTGAATCAATTAAAATTTTAATTGATTTTGCACCTATAACGGCAATGATACTACCATTAAACGTTTTATTAAAATTAAGAAGGAAAAAAAAAGTTATAAATAACTTCTACAAAAAAAATATGATACTCACAAAAAAGTGTGTGATCTATACGTTGGTATGTGTGTTTTTTGCAATGCTGAGTCTGTTTGTGTGTGTGATTGTTTTGTTTGTTAACTTCAAATGTATTTGTTATTTTATACTGAAAATTTTCTATTTATGCATGAAGTGTATGAAAAAATAATATGATAATTGCGTCTAAAATAAAATATGTATTTATATATTTAAAAGTCAATTAAAATATTAATTGATTCAATTAAATATTTGTTTAGAAACAAATTAAATTCAAATCAAATCTTTAATTAGACATTTTAGGTTGATAATTTTTTCTGTGTAAGTCTATATTTCTAATTGTTATCTTTAAGCAAATTTAAAAAAAACTTTAAAAAATCTTTTGAAACTAGCTCATTTTTTTTCTTTTTGTTCGAGGCTTTTGGATTCCATTTGGTAAAACAAAAATTTCCCAAATTTTGAGAGATAAATTCATTACGTACCTTATTGGCGAGAAATCACCAAACAAATACATGGTAGTCGAAAATTGAAACCAATTTTTTCAGTTTTTCGTACCGGCACTGACGCCCCTTCATGTTGTAATTCTGAACAGTTGGATGTATGTCGCGTTAATGTACTCTTAACAGATAAAGATTATGACCGTCACAAAAATTCAAAAACAAGAGAGTAAATTTTGTTTAAAAGCTGTTTTTTCCAGGGCACATTCGCTGTTTAGTTTTAATAGGCCAGTTTGCTGCGGGAACTAAGTTTTTCATTAATTTAAAACTCAAAATCGGAGGAGCAAGTAAAATAATTTAGATGCTAACATTTTTATGGACTTTTTGAAAATTGCATAATTTTTTTTGCTTTTGTATATAACAATTAATGATATTGACAGATTTCAAAAACCTAGATATATCACAAATTTTTTCAAAAGGGACTGTGTGCTAAAAGATTTACTCTTTTATCTGAAAACGTGTTGCTTCGGAACATTCGTCAAAATTAACATTATTTGTACGATTTGGTCAATGCTTTAACACAAAACTAGGGCAGCATTAATAAATTTTAAGAGATAAATATTTTTTTGGAGCAAATGAAATTTAGTAAGTATGAAAAAACATCATGTTAAAAAAACTTTACTAGTTGGAATTAACTTGTAGAAACTACATTTTTTCATCTACTGATTATCTCTAAATTATAAAGGGTCCGCCATCTAACGTTTTTTTTCCAACTAGTGCTTATTTCGTGAATGGCAACACTTAGCTCATGTCTGATTTGACAGATAATTAATTTTATCCTTTTATCCTTCTGCTGTGGCAGAAAGTGTGCGTGAAGCGCCATCAACATCAATTCACCGTCGTTCTCAACAATTGAACATTTCGGAGACATCATTGAGACGAATTTGCGTAAAGGCCTTGGTATGACGCCATACAAAGTCCAATTGTCCTGAAGAGTTCAAAGTCCTGAAGAGTTCAAAGTCCTGAAGAGTTCAAAAAAAAAAAAGTTATTTGGCGGACCCTTTATCTAAATCCAAACTTTAATTTTTGAAACAACCACAAAAATTGACAAATATTTTTTGGAAAGCACAAAATAAGGGAGTAAATTTCCATAAAAAACGCCAAAAAACAAATATTAAGCAATGGTAATGTGCAAATTTTTTCTAAATGAAATCAAAAAATGTAATATTGAGAATTTTTTTAATTTTTAAAATTTAATCTGCCATAACTTTTGCCCCCCTTGCAGAATGTGATTCACGCAAAACGGATTTGAAGTCCCTAAATAGTGTTTTATTATCGTGAAAAATCGTATGAATGTGCAATAAAGTAAAAAATAAAAAAATGTACCCTAATTTTAAATATTTTTAGGAATAGCCCATATATCAAATTAAATTCTAACATCAGACACATTATACACATGTAAAATTACTATACTGGCAATAAAGAGAGCATACACTCAAAAGAAAAGCTTCATTATATATATGAAAACCTTCATAAATATGATGAATGCTTTTTCTACCAATGAAACTGTTTTATAAAATATTTATGAAACTGTTTCATAAAAATATTGTTAAAGTGATGCGACGTTTTGGAATTCCACCCGGAAATGTCTCAATTTGTGTCCGAAGTATCTTAGTAGACTTAATTGCAGAGAAAAAAAAAAATCGTCCATTGAAACTTTCATTAAATTAATAAAAAATTTCATTTTATTTATTAATAATTTCCTACGCCTAATGAAAAAGTTTCATTAATAATAGTTTCAATAAAAATAATTAAGCTTTTTCATTAAGATTAGGAAGTTTTTCATTTATTTTACGGGGAAAACTTCTTTGTCAGTGAGTAGACTAAATGTATTGTACGTTTTGCCTTGTCTCCTTCGCTTTTCGAGATATGGGCCGTTATCATAACAAATATATTGATGACATTTTTCTAAGAACGATAAAGAAGTTATGAAGAACATTTCATAAATATTTATGAAAAGTTTTATCATTCTTAAAGGAAACTTCATAAATACTACAATGTTTCATATATTTTCGTTTAATGAAACTGCTTCATAAATATGATGAAACTTTTTTCCTCTGAGTGTAGCTAGAACATGCATGACAAAATATATTTAGCCGTTAATGCAATATGTTTTAACTTATCTGTAATCTGAAGAGTATTAGCAACAGTTTAAAATGATGTCTCCATTTGTAACCTACATTATCTTTGCTATGAAAATTTTTAGAAATTATGTTCTAGTATGCGGCATGGTTTCCCTTTATCCTTTGATATATTTTTGTATTTAAATATATTTCTTATTTTGGTTTACTACATCATCATATCTTATCACATCACAACGTATTGGATTGTATGGTTGTTTTGCTTTCATTTGGTTATTTGACTGGTATGGTTTGGTTTCATTTGGCTTGGTAATATATTAAATATAATCCTTTACGTTTAATACCACAAAAATTTATGTGCTATATGTTTTTTGTTCGTGGTGTAGGGTTTTATAAAACAAAAACAGACATAAGGACCTGTTCTGATTTTTTATGTGTTTCACTTATTGTCATATATATTTTATAGCTTTAAAATATATAAACATGTCAAAATACATTCGAAAATGGTGGTAGTCGACGATGACAATAAAATAAATAAATTTTTAAAAACTTTTATGGTCCACTTTTGAAAAAGTCATTCATATCTTTAAAAAATTTGTCGGATATTACAAAAAGTATTTGTAAATACATAGAGTTAAACATTTTTCGATAAACAAATTCAAAATTAGTTTTTTTTTTTATTTACAATAATCAAGACAAAAAGTACATGTCAACTGTAAATCACAAACAACAAATTAGCGATATGTCTGATTTTCTTAAAATTTGTCAAAAACTTATTTTTCTGATTTATCATTTAAATTAGTAGAACGATAAACATAAGATTTTGCCCATTCAAAGGAAAAATAAGACAGACCAGTCGATTTTTTTTAATGAAATTTGCAGCTGACATATTTTCTATTCTTGTATCCATCCTTTTTGTTGTGAATTTTGGTCCTCCTGAAGAGTAACTTGCCGTCTACTTGTAATAGAGAGTTTTAATAATTTCAGCGAAAAGGAGTGCTTTTGTTTCACTTAAGAAGTAAGAAATATATATTGCTAGTACACTCAGGGAACTTCTGCATTAAAAATATGTAGTTGTTGGGTTGTTATACAGTTTCTTTATTTTTAATGTAAATGCCAGTCATTTGTAGAACGAATTACATGTTTTACTAATCTTGTAGTTCATTTAAAAAAAAAACAAACCACATCAAATGACTGTTTTATGATTTTACATTTATTTTTTACAGTAGTTTTTTGTTAATTAAAAAACTAAAAAAAAATAAAATATTTGTTAATTTTTTACTAGCATGTGGTTAATTTTTTGAACATTAAATAACAAATGACAATGTTAGTTGAATTTACTGAAATGTAAGCCGTCCTTTCTTTAATGAAATTTCATTTGTTTTTTACTACATTTGCAGTGGTCTTTACCTACATTTCTAGTATTAATAAATCGATAATGTATTTTTAACAAATAAGGAGTGAGAATGAAAAAACCCCGACACACATTTTCATTTATAACTGATTTTGTGTATGACACTGGACTTTTTTTTTTGAGACCTTCAAGAAGTTTGTCAGATTATGTGTGTAAAATACAAATTGAATCTTACAAATGGAATCTGAACAAAAAGAGAGTTCGAGTATTTTTTTTTTTGCATCTTTAGTGCCCTAATTGATAGGAGCCATTTCCGAAAAATAAAAGGTAATTTGTATCTATAATTTAAAAAGAATGTTAATATCATATTATTGTTCTGAACTCTGGACAATTAAGCATATTTTTTTTAGAAATGTTGAGGTTAAAAGAGAAGAATAAACGTTTTTCTCTAAAATTATAAAAACTATTAATTTTTAAATCAGACTAGACTAGTTTCTGCCTTCATGCAGCTCTTTAGTGATTTTCCATTTAAATTGTATTATTATTTGAGTCTTATAATTGTCAGATCGTCTCTATATGATATATTTTTAACAACCTGCGGCTGTAAGAATCAAACCTGCGCTCATCTTACATTACAATCGTAACAATATCAAGCCATGACCGTTTAGCGATCACACCCAAGTATGGCCTCGGATCTAATGCAGCTAAATTGCAGTTTTCTTTCCCATTAGCTTTTTTTGTTATTGTATATTATACTCAGAAGTGACAACACTAACAACACATATATTTTATTTTTAGATTTTTGTTTATTTTTCTAATCTCCTCCGTCTCTATTTCACAATGTTATTTTTTTTTGGACGAAATTTAAGGTATTTTTTTTAATGCTATTTTTTTGCCCTCCCTTCCCATTTGTTTAGAGTCCATTTGTAATAATGCGATTTCGGTAATATTTTGTGCAAATAGTCGGAATAGTTTTTAGAAGATGACTTGAAGCAAATAAAAAAAGTTATAATTGATAATCTGTGTCGGGAATTATTCGATCTCACTTCTTAATTAAGAAAATCAAGTCAATGTCTGTTTGCTTACTTATATATGACACGCCGGGAAAATGGGCGTTTTCCTACTTTCCTCATAAAAAACATAAAAATATAGCAAAATTAATAGAACTTTTAATCAGTATAAGAGAAAAATAATTCGTTTATCGCTATTCAAAGCAATAGTAAAATGATGAGTTTGTTCACTTATTTATGTCAGCCACTGTATGTGTGTATTTGTGTTACACATTCATAAACAAAAGTATTAATATAAATATTTTCTTCAACCATAAACCCATACTCATGCATATAAGTACATACAATGGAATAAAATTAATGCATTTAACAATTTTATGTATTTATTTATCTTATATATACATACATGTATATGAATAATTTCTAAAAACTACACTTTGGGCCAAAAATTTTCAAATTTTTTTTTTTTTTGCTTGACATAACCTGTATGTGTTTGTTAGCCCGATATTTACGCATGCTAAATCCTTCTGCGTTAACCATTATCATTAATGGCGCAAAATTAGGGCGATTTTAAGTTTAAAAAAAATTAAATATATTAAAATTACAGTTATTGCTTGGATTTCATTAAAGCTACTAAATTTATAGATCTCATTGTATATATCACATTTCAAAATAAATTACACTACTAAATAATATAAAATATACGCAAAAAAAAAATGTTTGTCGTACATTGGAAATACGTTATTATTTTGAAAAGATCAATTTTTTCAATTTTTATGATATTTATTTGGGGTTAGGGTTACTTATTTGCAGGAATCATATTAAAAACTTTGCAATTCTCAAAATTTTATATAAGGATGCTATTTGAGGTTATGAAAATTTATTTGCTCCATAAAATTTAAAGTTCTTTAAGGTTTTTTTGACTCCTTTTCGATTTTAGTATTAAAAAAAAAAATAATTAAATTTTGCAAACTTTTTAAAAAGTTCATAAAGTTTTTCGTTTAAAAATTTTTACAATGCCTTTTTGACTCGAAGGTCTAACTTACATTTTCAAAAAATCTGCACCAATTACTTATAAGTTTGTGATGTTCGTATTCCGTTATTGGTGCTCTGACATCAACTGTATAATACGAATATTTAACTATTTTTTAAATACTGATTTTAAAACTATAGTTTTAAAGCTTAATCCCGTATTCATAAAAAATCTTAATTCAGATTTAAAATAAATCCATTTTAAACATATTTGAAGTCTTAAAACTGTATTCATAAACAAATATAAGCTTAAAATATCTATTTTAAACCTTGTGTAAAAGTTAAAATTTGTGTTTTAACTAAAATTTATTTGAAATGCTGTTTAATATTTGTATGAATACGGGGGTAAAAGTTTAGAAATCGAAAAATTTTGGTTTCACTTGTAAACGACCATACAACCTTTCACCAAGCAGTGATATGGAAACTACTTTTTTAGTAAATGTATCTTCCAAGTCTATAAATAAAATGAATGAAAAAACTCTTGCAAATTTCAACTAATTTTTCAAAATGTTCGACTTTTAAATGGCCATCAATTCTTTAGGTGAAGACTTTTCCATATGAAACTTAGCAGTCGTATGCCATCGTTCCTCTAAATCTATAAGACCTTGAGAAATCAAAATAAATCTAAAGTCAGTTCAACAAGTATCGAACATTTTTGAAATAGCTCATATATATTTTATGGTTTATTGGAGTTTGAGTCGAAGTGTAGGAAGTCAGTTAACATATATTCGTCGTATTATTATTATTAGTACAAGGACTATAAAAACGTCCTTTTGGTTGATGTTTTTGTTTAACAATTTCCCTGGTCGGTATTTTGTTTATTATATGCATGATATGGCATATTCGGTTACTTGCCATTTTTTGTTAAACATTTTTATTTTATGACTATACTTCGTTAATAAAGTCATATATTTTGTTCGGAGGGGTAATCCTCACCCGCTGTTTCTTATCCTGCCTCAATGATGGATGATGGAGCTTTATAACCCCAACACATGCTCATATGTACATATAAACATACGTTTATTGATGGAACTGTAACAGGATGTAAATGCGTTATTGTTTATACGATGTAAGGCAAAATGCACGTATAGTGAGTAAATCAAAAGATTAGCGTATGGGGTATTAAAATTAAGATTTGCTTATGATTGACTTATGCCATTATGTAATATAAAATTAAAGCAAAAAAATATAAGAGATGATACTAAAATTTGTATGTTTAGATATATTTTTTTGGGTTTAAGAATTGTTCAGTTTTAAAGGAGAAAATTAAATGGAATGAATAATTTTGATATTAAGATTTTTATGATTTTAGGAGTTATTCAGTTTAAAATGTATTTAAAAGTGCAACGAGCGCAGTGAAATAATTTTTTCGGACGAAAATAATGAACTTTTCAGTAATGAATAAATTTTTTTTTTCACAAAATAAACGAAAATTGTCTTAAAATTAATGATAAGCTTCATCTTTTTTATGAAACCAGTTTTTAATGAAACTTCTTCATTGAGTATATGAAACTTTTAATAAATAACGTAATATTTGAGAAAACTGTGCGCCCCGGTAGGCTAGTTCGTAGCGTGCTGTCTTATCAGTGCGGGGGTCGTGGGTTCTATTCCCACCAGATTCACTGGTCTGTTTTCGCTACAAACGCGCGCGAAGGTCATAGTAGCTAGTGCTCGGTTAGGGTATTAGTATATAATTCTAATTATATGATTATTAATTTATAAATAAAAAAAATTTGCGAAAACTGGCATTGACTTAATGAAAAGTTTCAATGGACGAATTTCAGCGCAATTTCAATGACTTTATGTAAAAATCATGAATATAATGCATATATTTTACATTTACCTCATTAGAACACGTCATACATAGATCCGCTGGAAAATTAAAAAAAAAGAGATATACCTATAAAACAATTATTCAGTGACCCTCTAACCTGTAAGGCTTACTCCAGGCAACCTTTCATGAAATTGATCACTAATGCGTTAAATGAGTATTTACGACTCTGAAAAATATTTTCTGATAGAAAACAAAATCTACCAAATTTTTTGTAAAGAAAATTTTTTTGTGCCGTAGGAAGCGAGTTGGAAGCGAGAAGTAGCAAACTCAAACTTGAAAACCAAAATATATAAAAAAATTTAATGTTAACTGAAAAAGGGAACAGATGCACAGTAAGAAAAATTGAGCTTTTTTAAATTTTCCCACAGCACATACTTTTAAAAAGAAGTAAAAAAGAACTTTGAAAGTTACACAGAGATAATTTTCTCGGACAAGTTTTAATGAAATTTTTCACTAAACTAATAAAGTTTTTCTTAAACTTATTGAAAGAAAAATTTTTTAAACGTAATGAAAAAGCTTCATAATTTTAATCAAACTATTTTTAATGAAAACTTTTCATTAAGTATCTCAAATTATTAATACATAAGATGAATCTTTTCGTAAAATTTTATGAAAAACTGCATTAATTTAATGAAAAGTTTCAATTAGCGAATTCCAGTGACACGTGATAGATCTAGTGCAAATATTCATTGATATTATGCAGATAATTTTCCCAGTGTAGCTTACTGTATTCTGGATCGATTCCCCATTGCCGATTTTTTCGATATATCTGCTTTCGGATTTATTAATGATTATCAATCGTATTTAACAACGACTAACGTTGTCAAATCCGAAATTTTTATTTGAAATAATTTGATTATATATCCTAAAGCTTTTACATTTTTTTAAGCCCAAAAACTAAAATTTCGCTGATTTCGGCGATTTATTAACAATAATCGGTCCAAAATTAAGTCAGCTAAGTTTTAAACTATTTTTTTTCAAATCTGTTATAAATAGTCCAATTTTTCGCACTGTGAGTTGGTCCACAAGGGCAGATACTTTAATGCAAATCGGAAATATGCGCTTAAAATATGCAGTAAAAAATTTAAAATTTTGCAAAAAAAAAAAAAAAAAGAAATGAATTCACAATTTGCAAAATAAGCATCAACAAATCGATGCCATTTTGTTTGCTAATTTTTTGATTCCAAAATGTATTTGGTCAAAATCAATTTTGGGCTACTGACTACAAACATGTATTTGCATGAAATTCGCTGCCCTGATGAGTAGTAAAGCTTTTTCAAATTATTAAATAGTAACTTTACATAATGATTTCATATTGAAATCATTTTTTAAATTTACCTACTTTTTATTTTTTTTTTGTATTATTTTGAGTGCATTTCAGTATAAAACTAATTTAAAATTCCCGAAATATTTATTCAATTGACAATGTTATTCATATTTCAGGATAAAAAGAAATATCATTGAAATATTTCCAAAAACTTGTCATTATTCATAGCGTGAAATTAATGCTTTTTAATAAATCCAGTTATTTACTTTATTTCCTTTCAAACAAAAATTTAGCTTGAAATAAGAAATTGAAGGAATTTATTAAGAAAAAAGCAAGCACAAATGAACCCCTTTCTTTATTAAGATAACTTGATTATAAAAATGTTTGCGTAAAATTAATAAGAAATGATATTCCTTTTTTTTTTGTGCTACAATTGTTATAAAAGCACTGACAAGGCACATTTTTTCAACACTTTAAATTTTAAAAACAATGTCCTTTTTACACTTTCCTTTTTTTTT
>CM037854.1:220730278-220747769 GCA_021234595.1 Delia radicum
ACAAATGTCCTTTTTTACACTTTCCTTTTTTTTGTTGAGGATTTGATGACATAATTTTTTTTCGACTTAAGTTGGTAAAAAAAAATGCACTTAATTTAAAGGAGTTTTTTGTAATAAAATTTAAGCGTACACAGAGAAAAAAAAATCCAAGTGAAATCAATTATGTCATATTTCAGTTCAAATCTAATATTTTTAAAACATTTTTAAATTAAGTACACAGAAAAAACTATTGTCAATAAAATGTCAATTAAACTTTTGTTTGATTTCAAACTCACTTTCAATTAAAAATTTTATTAAATAAACATATATGTTAGATGTTTAATTAAAAATGAATTTATTCACACAAAATTTAAAGTTTTTATAACCCATAATAACAGCAAAGTTAGAAATCTCCAAAATTTGAAAAAACACCAAAATTGGAAAATCTCTAACATTAAAAATAAATAAAATTTAATATAAACTCAAAATTATAAAAAGCATAAATCAACAATGCTAAAATTGAAGAAATCATCACCAAAATAAAATTTATCATAAATTTTCGTTTTTTTGAGTTTTTTTTTTAAATTTCGAATATTTTTAAAAAATTTTTGTAATGTATTCAAATTTTGGATTTTTTGTTATTTAGCGCTTTTTTTTAAATTTTAGAGCTTTTTTAGACTTTTTCCCAATTTTTGGCAATGTTAATTAAAGTTTTAATACGAGTAATATCTACAAAAAATTTGTTTAAATCTAAAAGCAATGTTTAAACCAAATTTATAGAATTGCCGAAACTAAAGGAAATGGCCAAAATCAAAAGTTTTTTAGAAAGGCTGAAGTTATGAAGAAAAATAAATGCTTTATTCAATTACATCTTTAAAAGATGTAATTATAATCCTAATTGCAACTGAAATCAATTAAATAGTTACAAAGTGTTTTAATTGATACTAAAGTTTGCTTAATATGACCGAATTCAATTAAACTTTTAATTGAATTAAATGAGATTTATGAAGAAATGTCTTTGCTGTTTCAACCACTGCATTCTAACATTTGAAGAAAACTGCTAGTTAGTCTATTTAGACTAGTCGTAAACATTTAAACATTGTATATAAATAGTTTAAATACACACAGAGAACAATTTAGCCATTTGCCAACTGAAATTCTGTTACTACGACTCAAATTCGGTTACCACAACTGAAATCGATTGGTACAATTGCATATTGGTTATCACAACAAAATTCGGTTAATACAACTGAATTTTAGTTGCAACAAACAAAATATTCAGAAATCAAATTTGAATATGGTTTTACTAACCGAATTTATTGGGTTTTAACACCAAAGTACACTTTTAAATTCGGTTGGCACTTTATTTCTCTGTGTGTAAAGATAAAAAAAAAATAAATAAACAAACATTTCAATTGAAACTCAATTTTAGTTTTTTCTGTCTAAGAATTCGATTAACTCATTATGCGCCAACTGTGCTATTTTTAACTCGGTACTTGAAAACTTATGTAGTTCTGTGTGGAAAAGATAATATTGTAATCTTATCTTTATAATCCCTCAAATAATTTAATATCACCACTATAACAGATAATTTTATGATCTATACTCCCTTAAATAATTCAACATCACGACTATAAATTGTTGAAAAGTGTTGTCCAGAGTTGCAAAATAATTATTTGAAAATGACAATTCTTTCCATTTTCGATTGGACTTTTTCAATAATTATAAAAAAATAAAAAAAGCCCCCTACAAGAAATGGATGACCAAAACTAACACATGCAAATCTTGCATCTTCCTCTAACTTGTGAATTTATAAATTAGAGGGAGATGCAAAATCACACGTACACAAAGTTTTCATCACTTTTTTCACATTGCCCTTAAGAAAATGATAGAAACTTTGTTCTACGCATTGATGGATATTTCCATCAGCAGTGTCGGTGATTTTACTGGTCATATGACCGTCACTGTTCTTGCTGGGCCTAAAGTTTTATAAATTTTCGGCTAAAAATTTGTTAATCTGATCGATCGTACCAAGAATTTTTTAAATACATAAAGTCGAAATTATTCCAAAATCTATACCGTAAAAACGGTATAAATTAAGAAAAATAATGACTAGTTTTTTTTTAAATACTGCAGAACTTATAAAAATTGTAATGGTGGGGTTGCCATATGACAAATTAAAAAACAAAATGATAAAAAAAACACGATATTTTTTTAAAATTGATGAACTTAAAATGAGAGCAAGGATGGAGCAAAATTGATAATTTATATTTTTTTTGTTAAAGCTCCCAGCAAAACCACACATTACCAAATAATGGGTAAAGTAATGTATCGCCATAGGGCTTCACGCATTACATTACCCCTTACTTCACTGATGAATTTTACAGGCGATGAGCCTAAAAGTAATCATTACCTTGTAGGGGGTAAAGTTACTGGTTACTTATATGGTTACATGGTGGGAAAAATAATGTGTCTATAAATAGATTTTCATAAAAAAAATGCATACAACATTTTTTTTACAGTTATTTTTTTTTAATTAAATATATAACTTTTTTTTATTATTAAATAAATAACGTGGTCATGCTGGGATTCGAACCTGGGGTCTCTGGTAATTAACAATTAGTTAGGCGAGAATTCTACCAACTGAGCTATCGATACATATAATATTTTATTTCTTAAAATGTAAATGAGTTTTTCTGCTTCGTGTTTTCGTTCGTGATATCACAAATATACACCTTACTCTCATGCTTACAAAAAATCACAAAGTAATGTGTCTCTAAATAGATTTTCAAAAATATATATTAATAATTACTTTACGTTTCTAATTCATGCATTATGTAATTGATGATCGGTAAGTCATTATTTTATGTTTTGAAGTAATGTAATGAGCTATCATTACAAGGTAATCAACGCGTGCTCAATTATCGGTAACTGATTACTTCTTGTTGGAAAATAATCATACAGGTAAGGAGCACGCATTACAAGGTAATGCATTACTTTATCGCACCCATTACCAAAGTTTTGCCGGACTCTGCCTATTCTGGAGGCTCTAGCTTTTCTAAAAATAACATAAAAATAACATCGATGTATATAAAAACAAAAAAACTTATGAAATTGTTAAAAATTAAACTTTTATAACTTTGGATCAATACATGTTCATAAAATTACACAAAAATATAATTTATAAAATATCTTCAATCGGTCAAGATTAAAATCCTATCAAAGTTTTTACTTAGCTTGTGTATATTTCCACTAGACGTCCCTTTAGGGAAAAAGAGCCAAAATGTCTTAATGAAGCATATTAGTCCAGTGGATATTTGATGTATGCTTAATGAATAATAGTTAATATGATTCCAGTCCAAATAAACTGTATATTCTAGTCCAAATAAACTGTATAATAAACTGTATAAAATAATATTTCTACATTTTAGATTTTGTAGAATAAGTATAAAAATATTTAAATTTAATATTGTTGCTGCTTGATTTTAAATTTTTTATTTTCCGAGTGTATACAAATTAGAAGTGCTTGAAAAGAATATTAAATTGCTGCTTAAAGTAATTGATTTAAATTGAAATAACAAACCCGCCTTTAACACAATTGGACTCTTTTTTTTGTTGTGTCTTTGTCAAAAGAATTTATTTAAAAAAAATCCAAAACATTTCTTCAAATTCCAATAAAATAATGAACAACTCATCACTCCCTAGAAATTCAGATTTAAATTTCTCCTTTGAAGCAATACTTCTTCATCTCGTCACACATATATTTTTGTTAAAAGCGATAAAAATTTAGCATTGTCACAAATTTGTTGGTCACAGCTGTTGCTTATAGCAAAATATGTTAAGTATTTACTGCAAATACTTTATAATACACATTCTCCAACATACTGAACTTAATACCACTCAACTCTCTTCAAACACACATACTAAAATGAAAAGGATTCATTTTAAAGGACTCCCTCTATTCTATTGTTGTTTGTAGGATAAATCCAGTTGTAGTCAAGTTAGTATTGGGTTACAGTGATTTCTCTTTCTTTTCTATTCTACAACATTTTAAAAACGATTTTTTAATAAAGATGAAATGATATTTTCTTTTAACAAAATTCTATATTTTATGCTGTAGAAAGTGCTTAATCATAAATAATTCTTTAAACTAATTTTTCTTGTAGTTACATTTTGTTTACCCAAGTAAAAAAAAAAATATTTAATGAATATTTTATATAATAATGTATGAAAAAAGATATAAGATATAATCTGATACAATTTGATCTAAATTGATGTACAAAAACATAAATATTTGTATCTAGTTTTGTATTGTTTAAAATATATTTATATGCGAGAAGTGGGGAAAATTTCTTGCCCCAAAATAATATTTTTCAATACAAACATGCAAAAAAGATTAAAAAATTAATTAAAAATACTCTAAGTTCCCTCAGCTAAACCTTTTCCTGAATCCGTGATTAATCTACTAACAGGCGCTTCCATGTTTCATTTCACGACATCGAAAATCAGTCAGAGGATCATCTGGATCTTGAATAACCTTACTTACACCATAATTTAGTTGTAATTTTTTAAAATTTAAAAATAAAATGTTTGAAAAATGCAGAGTAAGAATTAAACACTAACGACACAGTGTATTATTGCTACACTCAACAAAAAAAGTTAGTAAAGTCAGCAAAAAATTTTACTGAGTCAGCAAAATTTTAGTCAGGAGGATGCTTGCAAAAAAATTGCTAATGTCAGCAAAATCTTTTGCTGAAAATCAGCGAGCTGATTTTTAGCAACAAAATTAGTAGATTCAGCAAAAGTTTTGCTAACACTTAGTGGATTAGAATTAAAATACCCTTGCTAAAAATTAATAAAATTTTTGCTGAATATTAGTAGACTGAAAAAGACTCAAAAAATTTGTAGAAAAATTATACTTTAGTTAATTTATTTGCTGAAAATCATAAAAACATATTTTTGTGATTACTTTTAAAATAATTTGCAATTCGTTACAAAATATAAAAATGTTCGTACTCCCGAATTAACGACATGAATTAATGTACTATCTAAAAAAATAGAAATAATTATATATAATAAAACAATTATAAATTATGTTTCAACTATTTACATCAATGGTTGTCTAAATGATGTTATATATTTTAAAGGAACGCAAATGCCGCAGATAATTATAGAAACGAAACGAGAAAATAACAAAATATAAAATATACAACCCCTTTTTGGAATCAGAAAAACGAAACATAAAAATCTAACAAAGATGTTGTATATTTATTTGCAATTTGACCACACTAGATTATTAATCTCTATAAAAATTTGGTTTACAAATACACATTTAAGCTTTATTAAATTTAAATATTTTATTTTGTCTTTTATTTAATTAATAGACATTTACTTTCACAAGCCGGTGACAACGCAAATTTAAGTTGTTTCAATCCACAATTTTGTTTTATGTATGAAAAACAGATACAAAAATCTTCCATGTTTGATTTTTTTATATGTCTTAACTAGAGTTTTACTTTTAGTATCATTTTCCTATTCAATACTACATCTTCACATGCCGCGACATCTAATTCATTCATTAATGTGCTAATCAGCACTATTTTTTAGCAAATATAAATTAGTAAAACATTAGTATAATATTAGTAAAACATTAGTTCAAAACAGTTAAGTGCTGAATAAGTATAACTAAAATTTTAGCTGACAACATAATTTTAGCAAGATATTTGCTGAAAAATAGTATATCTGATTTACAAGACGTTTTACTAACTTTTCTACTAACTTATTTTTTGAAGTGTAGTATATTCTAGCCTTTGTTTGTTAGTTAAAAATGTTATATTTTTGATTTGAATTAGTTCAATTCTTCCAATTTATGTTTTTTACTTTCCATCAAGTAATTTATATATAATTTAATATATATATACATTAGGCCGGGTCGATTTGTATGGAGGCAAAAAAATCGCTCAACGTTCAAGCAAAATCGTATTCTAGGGATCAACATAAGAAACTTTGCCGAAGGAACCATACCTCTAAAACGAATTCTGATGTCCCAACTTTTGACCCGTAGGGTGAAATTTTGAAAAATCCCACTTTGACTCATTTAGAGTTCCCCAATCGAATCCAACCCAATCGAATATAATTTACACATTCATCTGCTAGAGCGTCTTCCGGAGAAGAAATAGAAAGACTCCTCCTACTTTCTGAAATATCTCTATCCCCGAGATTTGTACATTTTGCTATAAAAACACGGCTACAAAGGCCCTCTTCAACATAAATTTTAACCCCTTAACGGTCACATAGAATGATGATTTCTGCATTAATCTGCTAGCGCGTCTCCCGGAGAAGAAGCAGCTCCCATAATCTTGGAGAGATTCCTCCTACTTTCTGAAATATCAAAGTGGGCTTTTTCAAAATTTGACCCTACGGGTCAAAAGTCGGGACATCAGAATTCGTTTTAGAGGTATGGTTCCTTCGGCAAAGTTTCTTATTTTGATCCCTAGAATACGATTTTCCTTGAACGTTGAGCGATTTTTAAATCGACCCGCCCTAATATACATACACATCATATCCGATATAATTTCATCACCATTTTTCGGATCACATTGTAATATATCTCACGTTATATGAAATGAGATATCATAATACAAGACATCATATTATTTATTTTACTTGGGATAAAGGAATATACAATTTTCTATCTGAAAACTAATTTTATATTATTTGTATGACTAATATATATTTTTAAATATATCATTATAAACAATTGTATAAAGTAACTAATATATAATTTTTACAACTTTTTTACTTGGGTAGTCACATTCTTTCTCATCCCTTTTTCTTAATTGGCCCCACCAAATGTTGTGGTGATAAATATTTAAAATTATTGCCAATGTTATGATATTGAGAGTGTAAAAGGGTTACAAACAATTTATGACAATTTTATATATATTTTTATATAACAATTGAAAAAATAATTTATTTAAATTGTATACTTTTGGAAATTATTTATATGCATGAAAGAAATATTAGAAATTTAAGAAATATTTTTTAACTCATAAAATTGAGATTGCGCAACTAAAAAAATACGTGTGTAATAATTTGTTATCCTCTACAAGATTTATTAAAATCTACGCATTCTTCACTGTCTAGTTTTCATGTTAGTTTGATTTCAAAACTATTTCTATTTTATTTAACGTTGTTTCTGCTTGATTTCAGTTTTTTTTTCTGTGTAATAAATCATAAAACATTTTTTTTTAAGATTGATTTACCATTTTCCTCAACTACAAATCATTTTGTTGTAAAATCCTGTTAGCTTGTAAAAGTAATACTTTTTATTGATAACGTATTCTAAGGCATCCAGAAAATAAAAAAAAAAGTTCCAAAAAAAACTTTCTCTATGTTGCAAACATTTGAAATATAGAAATTTCGCGGTAACAAAAATGAACGCCTAAACCAAGTGAACAAAAAAAAAAAATTGATTAAAAAATACATACATAAAAAATACGCTTCAACTAACTTCTATAGTGAAACTCTCTATACACAAATACTATTTGTCCCATATAATTCTTCCTGTATTTTGGCAACTAAAATATAAACCTTAAGCTTAAATAACAAAATTTCCCTTTTTCCATTTATTCTTTATGTCCATAAAACATGGTTTTGTCTATAAAAAATATGAGTCAAAAAAAAAAACGCTTAGAAAAATAACGTTATTAAAACCTATGAAAAAGGGCGATAACAAAATTTTTTAATTAAAATTAATCCTATTGTAATAAAAAAAATATTTTACTAAACTTTCATGGTTTTTTTTATAACAAAATAGTTATTTTTTGTATTAAAAATAAAAAGGATTGATAATATAAATAACTAAAAGTTTTATTAAAACATTAAAAAGTAACACTTAAACTTGGCCATTAAGCTATAATTAATTATTATTTAGAAATGTGATATTAATATAATATGTTAATTATATTATATTAATATATACACAGAAAAAATTATCAACCTAAAATATCTAATTAAAGATTTGATTTCAATTTAATTTGTTTCTAAACAAATATTTAATTGAATCAATTAATATTTTAATTGACTTTAAATATATAAATAGATATTTTATTTTAGACGCAATCATCATATTAGTTTTTCATACACTGTATGCATAAATAGAAAATACCAAATACATTTTAAGGTAATAAACAAAACAAGCACACACACAAACAGACTCAGCATTGCAAAAAACACACATACCAACGTATAGATCACACACTTTTTTGTGAGTATCATATTTTTTTTTTGTAGAAGTTATTTATAACTTTTTTTCCTCTTAATTTTAATAAAAGGTTTAATTGATAGTATCATTGCCGTGAAAGGTGCAAAATCAATTAAAATATTAATTGATTCAATAAATTTTTTAATTGAAACCCGTTTTTAGTTTTTTCTGTCTAGTTAGAAGAAAATTAAGGGCAAACTTTTAGTAGATTTGGTATAACTCAGCAATGCTACTTTAAAGATCCACTGAACATTTTTCAACCAAACTTTCCAGATTAAGAAATTTTTGCAAAGTTTTTTACCTTAAAGCGCCCTCTAGTACAAATATTGGCAACCAAGGTTTGGTTAAGGTTTGTTTTTTATATAAAAGTATTTTTATTTTCAATATTTCGCTACTCCTTTGTGTAACATCTTCAGGAAAATAAATATAAATATTTTCCTGAAGATGCTACACAAAGGAGTAGCGAAATATTGAAAATAAAAATACTTTTATATAAAAAACAAACCTTAACTCAAATAATTAGAAAATTTAAAAAACATACATTTTGTATAATTATGTGAACAAATCTTTATTCAAAAATATACGAAAAGTTATTTTTTTTTTAAAATAATAATAAAATCGTTTGGAAAAAGATCGTGGTTTTTGACCATTTTTTAAAATTGCCCTGTGGCAGCCCTAGCGATATAATTTTTATAAATTTAGTAGTATTTTAATTAAAACCATTCATTATTCATGTTTAAAGAGAAAACGGAATAAATATTGGAATATTTTAGACTTTGTATTTTCCTATTTTTTCATCAACATAACAATTAAAAATATAAAAGATTAGGCTTTGTTTTTATTTTTAAATAATTTTTGAAAAAAGTTCCCTCAAAAAAAAAAAGGTCTAAAATGGATTTTTTCAAATAATTATTTGGCAAAATCCACAGAAAATCTACTTTTTGTGCTATTACAATAATAAGTTATTCCTTGTTATTAAAAATACTGGGTTTTTTATATTTGGATATTTAATAATATTTGAATTTCCTGAGTTCCAGTTGCATTACATTTGTATTTAAAAAGATCCTTCTGATGATATTCATATTAAAATTAACCACTGAAAGTAAAAAAAAAAATACTGCTATTTAAAGCTGTATTCTGTAATGACTCCGATATCCCTAATTACTCTCTAGCAGGAAAAAGAAAGTTATCGGAAGTTACCAACATCATATAAATATTATATTGTACTCAACGAAATAAAAAACGAAGTCTAAATATGAAATTTGAAAGGAAATAGCTGGGATTTATGCGTTGTCTTTTTATAATTTGTTTAAAAAACTAAAGGAACTCCTTTTGTTCGAAAATTTTTCTAATTAAAACAACTTTATTTCAAGACCAATATAACTAACTAACTAGTAACTATTTCAAGACCAATATAACGAAATTAATAAGAAATACTGGGACGACTCATTATAATCTGATTATTTAAGTTTTTCGAAAAAATCAAGGAAACTCTCTTTGGTGGGAACATTTTAAATGCACTACTAGCCTTAATTTTTAGGTCAATATAATTAAAATCATTATTTTGTAGACAGTTGATTCTTATTTGAAAACAATTTAACAACTTTTATAATGTAAAACTTAAACTTTTCTTATTTTATCATAATGAAATTAATTTTTTTTGCTTCCTAACTTGTTTGTTTATTTTCTTTAAACAAATCTTGACGTATGTACATTAAAGTTATGTATTGTATGTGTATGAAGATTTTTATACATGTAGTACCTGATGTACTTCAACAAACTTGTATTTTAAGTAGTTACGAACTTCAAATCAATCACAACACTACTCTATACATAACAAACAAAACAAACAACATTTTTGAGTGCCCCAAAAGAAAACAATGCAAAAAGAAACATTGGTTATGTTGAAGTAGTATGTAGTTAGGACCACAAAAACCACAAAATTTCTTATTTTTAGAATACTAGGAAAGCGAAAATCTGAACAAACCAAACACAAATGATGATGTTGTTACAAAACTTTACATTGAACAATCAAAAAATTTTGCAAGATAATGAATATGCTTATGCTAATGAGTAGTTGCAATAATATCGATTATGAAGTATGTAATGTAAAGATGAAATTGATGATATTGTTTTTTTTTTTTTTTGAAGACGCAGAGAAAAATTAAATATTTGTTTTTGAGAGGTAAATAAAAATATAATTTTTAATAAAATTACAAGTTATTGGATAGATAGTTCGTTTTACAATTAATAATAAGAGTAGCTTTCTTTTATAATGATTTTCATTCTCAGAATTTGCACTTTTGTTCCGTGAAACAGTAGATAATGTATTTAAGATAAATATTTTGTATATAACATTTCTGTATGCAGTAATATGGATTCTACTTTACAGACTTAATTAAGATTTTAATTGAAAATACTGGGTTTCTATGAAAATTAAAACTGGAGCCATAATTTTGACTATTTTGGTGTCCGACTATATTCTTTATATATAAAACTGATATTTTTTAAAGTTGCAATTGTTAATATAATAAAAACGTTTTTCGTAGTATATTTGATGAATATTGGAAATACATTTTTTTTTAAATTATGATGAATAATACTGGTTTTCGCTGTCAGAATTGACTTTTTGTTTTCTTAAGTATTAAATAATCTGTTTAACATAAATTTCATTTAACGTGATTAAATATTCTCTATGTTAATAAAGTTTATTAAAATATACTGGTTTTTGCTTGCATCACCTTAATTTTGAAAAATACAATACTTGATACTTAACTGACATTTCTTTAAGTTGTAATTGTTAATAATAAAAAAACTTTCGTAGAATATTTGTTGAATATTGCAAATACTGTTTTTTTACTAATATGAAAAGTACTGGGTTTCGCTGTGAGAATTGGCACTTTGGTTCTGTTAAACATAAAGTAATGTGTTTAAGATAAATTGCATTTAACGTGATTAAATTTATGTTAATTATAGTTTATTAAAAAATACTGGGTTTTACTTACATCATTTTTGTTAGTTATTAATTTAAATAGTAAATAAAATTGTACTCAGTTTCATAAAAGCCGTTCCAAAATAAGTATTTTTTTTTCAATAATATGTAATATTCCTTTTAAGCAGTTTGAATTTAACCTTAACATTTTACTTTTGTCATTATAATTCCTTAGAAACACATTTTGTTCAGCTTTTACTAAAAGTGTAAAAAACAATATTCAGTTTATGTTCACACACTATTTTGTGTTAATGAAAATGGTTTTAATTACTTGACCATTTTGAACTTCAAAAGCAATATGAACTTTAAACAACTTTTGTTTTTGTTATTTCTATTCTCCACCCTTTTTAAAAGCTTTGACTAACTACCTAGATACAAAGTCACAAAAGAAAGAAAAAAAAAAACATTATAACTAACAGTATCTACAAACTAAGACTTAAAACAACTTTATAAATCCCTACAGACAAAAGACAAAGCAACAGCAGTTAAGGGTTCAATGTAATAAATACTGGTTTTATTAAAGGTCATATAATTTGGCTATTAACGAATGCAGGCTAGAAGCTAAAACAAAAAGTTGATTAAAGAATAAAAATCCTAAATGTTTATCAAATATTGTAAAAATTTTAGTTATCAAAATTAAAAATACTGGTTTTTTATATGTATTTTTAAATATCTACATGCATCATTTTAATGAAACTGAACAATATTAATGCAACAGGGATTAATTTTCAAACATAATAATAATCATCTTAAAAGAATGTGTTCCATAAAGAACTAGCACTATTGAAAAATACTGGTTTTAGTTAACATAGAACTTAAAAAAAATCCAACAACGAATTTGAAATTCCCTTTAAACAAAGGATAAAGATAGCCATAATTGTTCTTTATAATTATATTTTAAAAAGTTGTACGATGTGATTTTGTAAATACTGGTTTTATTTAGGGTACTAGAAATTTCAAATAATTTGGATACAAGCTTTAAAAATACATATTTTGAAACATAAAGTTAATTAAAGAGAAAAAAATTTTCATTTTTATTAAGTTGTATAAGATGCCAAATACTAACTTAAAATTAGGTTCCTAACTTAAAATACTGGTTTTACTAAATGTAGTTGAAATTATTTGATTTCACCAGTAGCATACATTTAATAATGTTTGTTGCTACAGGGATGCTTTTAAAAATGAAATGTGTTAGTGGAAGTAGGAAGTTCATAAAGTGTCATAATATGAAACATACCGGTTTTTGATAACAAAAAATGTTTACTTTCACTCTCTTTTAACACTGCTAAAACAATATTTTGAAATTCTTTTGACCCAGGAGAGAAGGAGTAATTTTGATAACTAAAATGTGTTTGTAATTTATAAAAGAAGTTTTATGAACTTTTTCGTAAATACTTTAATTTTGAATGTTAGTAACTTTGAAAATAAAAATAATGTCAGGACTGTTTCGTACATTGACAGATAAAGCTAGATAAAATTAAAAAAAAAAAAATTGTGATTTTAAAAAGTGGTTTATTCTCGTAATACTGGCTCTCTTTTCAATGGCAAATAACTTAAAAAGAGCAATTGTACATTGACATTATTATTTACAACAATATTAGAATGAACTGGATACAGGATCTTAACTTTAAATACTGGTTTTGTTAAACGTATTTAAAATTATAGTATTTAAAATATAGTCCTGTTAACTAAACTTAAAACTTTTAAAGGGCTAAGGTGTGGATTTAGAAGCATAAGCAAAACCAGTAATTCAAAAAATTCTAAACAAAAAATACTGGTTTAAAAAATTTTCATAAATTTTCCAAATGTTACAGAAACTTTAATTTAGTTTCCTTTCTTAATTGTAGCGTACTAAAAGATACAAATATTCCATTTAAAAATACAACTACAACAAAAGCGGAAAAAATGATTAAAAAAACGCAAACTATAAACGGTTTTTGCTTAGAATAGCATAAAGCATCAAGCAGGGTAAATAAAAAAATAAACAATTTACGCAAAAAAAAAAAAACGTATCTGTAGCAGCAACATCAAGCAACCTCTAGAAAAAAAACTTTATATAAAAGTAGCGTTAAAAGGGTGCAAAAATAAATTCAATTAACTTGATTCGCCACTTAAGCTTTTAATAATAACAACTTAAGTACTTACGTTCATACTTTTTTTCAATTTTTTAATTTTTTCATAAAAAAAAATGCTCAAAAGGGTATTTTGTATCTACAAAGCGAAAAGGAGAAATAAAGGACATCATATTGTTGAAAACAAAATTACTTAAAAAAAATTCTTTTATTAACAAAAAAATTTATTTAAAAAAAAACAAAAAATTGTTAAAATGAGTGTAAAAAGCAAGTTGCAAAATTTTTTTGTTAACATTTTTCACCGTGGAAAAAATTCTTTAGTTATCTTCTGTTATAAGGCGTTTAGACTGTAAACATAAGATAAATAAAATTAGCAAAAGCATACAAATTTATTTTGTACATTTTGAGAATTTGAAAATATACAAAATGGAAGTTAAGTCAACAATATAATAAAAATACTGGTTTATAGGTTTAAATGATTAAATCATTGTATCATCATGTATTGGCTGTTGAGCAATATAGCCTATACATTTTTTTAAGTTTTCGTTTACAACTAAATAAGCTTAATATAAAATACCGATTTATTGTTTTGGCAAAGAATTAATTTACCTAAAAGGAATTAAATTTAAATTACTGGGGTTTTTAAATAGTCATAAACCTTGTGATGCTTTTAATTTCAAATGCCAATTTATACATCCTGAATATAGCAGTTATACATTAAATTAATTACTTTATAAAAATACTGGTTTACTTTTTAGTATTTCAATTAAATTTTGTAGCATATGCTGCGGCAGTCAAAAAAATTGAATGGCTTACTTTACAAAAGATTTATATTTAAGTAAATCTAATGGCACTTTGATATTGATGCTTTTAATAGTATAAAAATCTTGTCTTTCATTAGATCTATTACATATTAATTTTGGACTGTTTGTTCCGAAGTTGTGGTAAATTTTGTTTTCATATTTTGAAAGTAATAAACCATTTAAGAGTTAATTAATACCAAAGACCTGCATGAATATCTTGTGAAACTTTCGCCAAAAATTTTTTTACACAACAACATTTTTTTTTGGCTGACAATAAAAAATCTGTTACATTTTGAAAACATCAAAAAATTAAGCAAAATAGCCTATTTTTTTACTACTTTTAGTATTAAAAATCAAAGCTGGCATCAGTATACACAAGAGAATGTGTTGCGAAACATTCACGCAGACTTTTGGTTAATACTATCGTTTCAATTGAGAGTTTTAAGAATCTTATATTGTTTTTATTTAAAATAAAATATGCTTTTTAGATTTACAAATTATTACATAAAATGGACTTGAACTAAAATACTTCTATTAAAAATCCTTAATAAAAATACTAGTTTTCAAAAATATATTAAATTATGTGCTACAAAATTTAAGTAAATTTTTTAATACCAGAAAATATTGTCATTGTGTAAAAAATTGACAATATATTATAAATACTGGTTTTTTGTAGCTAAATTTCTACAGATGGAGTTTCTGATTTTACTAAGAAATGTTTTAAAAATTTTATAACGTTTTGTTTTGCACTATGCAATAAACAATATATTGCGCTTTCTGAAATCAAACTAAAAATACTAGATTTTTATTTGTAGTAAACCTAAATGGACTCTAAATTTGAAATGTTAAAAATACCAATTTCAAATAAAAAATACGAGCAACAAAGTTGAACGAAACAATGTATTGCTTTTGTGAAATCATACTAGAAATACTGGGTTTTTTATTTGTACTAAAATTAAAGAATCTTAATTCCAAGTGGCCAACTAGTAAATTCAATTTGATAACTAAGAAAAATAAAGTAAAATAAATTTTATTATATAGTAAAAATACTGGTTTTTAATTTAAAACTTTTAATGATATCAAATTAAAGTTTTAAATAAAAAAAATTTAAAATGTGATTATGTTCTTGTTAAGCAATCAGCAAGGTTCAATTTAAAATTAATTTTACACAATTCCAGTTGACAATCCTGTGCGCTTTGTGGGTTTACAAACCAAAAATACAGGTTTTTCTATAATTATTAAACTTACTTAAACTCCAAATTTTAAACCAAATACCGAAATACTGTTGTAATTCAAACAATCTCAACACTGTAATATCTATTAATATGTAATATAATGATAATATCATTAAATGTTTTTTTTTCTACTTGCCACAAAAAAAGGGTAGTTTGTCTTACTGCTTTTTTCTAAAACTCTGCTTTTTTGTGTTACAGCTGTTGATGTGTTAATGATGTTGAACATGCACAAATAAATGAAATTATATTGTGTTAAAAAAAGGGTTGGTTTTGTTATTTTTTTTTGCCATTCGTATAATTGTTGACTTTTTGTTCAAGTGCATTTGTCAAGAAAAAAATAAACAAGGGTCTGGGTAAAGGAAGATAAGATGTATTGCTATATTTAAGATATACATAATAAGCGTTTTTTTTAGTGAAGTTATTAAGTTGTCAAAAAATTTCTAAATATAAATAACTCTTTTGTTAAAAAGCGTTAAGTTAAAATAAAAACCAGTATTTTTGTTTAAATCTTAATAGGCAACTGAATTTCGCTACAAATCAAATCGAAAATGTCTTAATACTTTTCATAATTCACCATCTGACAAATTTTATTTATTCGACATTACTTTATTAAGATTTATATTAATTTATATATAAATTAAAAATTAAAAGTTCTCACTTGAAATGTAACAACAGTTTTTTAAGCTTTTTTTTAGGTTAAACATGGAATATATAAATAGTTTTTGGTGTGACACCCAGTATTATTTTGACAATACGACCTCAATTTTCGTTTAGGTCTTTCAGCAATATATCTTGCTTTTAAATAACTGACGAAATAAACAGTATTTTAAATTTTCTTCAGCTTCTTTAAACAATTTCTCTTAGTTTTTCGAAAAGTGGGTAAATAGCCAGTATTTTAAGTTAAGACAATTTGAAGACGCGGCAAGTAATTACCAATACAGTTTTATTAAAAAAAAAACATATTTAAAAAGATTTTTCTTAGTTTACATTAAAACCCTTTGTATTTATAATTAAAGAAATAACCAGTATTTGTACATTAAATAACCAGTATTTGTACATTGTATTTTCATATTTACTCTTTTCAGACTTAAATCAAAAAGGAAGTAAAACTTCACAAAAAGAATAAAAAACTACTAGACTTAAACAGTAATAATTTTATCTAAGCTTATCAATCTT
This sequence comes from Delia radicum, assembly GCA_021234595.1. Lineage (NCBI taxonomy): Eukaryota > Metazoa > Arthropoda > Insecta > Diptera > Anthomyiidae > Delia > Delia radicum. The sequence continues at coordinate 220,746,802 of CM037854.1, forward strand.
TATTTTTTACACTTTTTATTCAATTATATGTCTAATATTTGAAATAGTTATTTATCCTTAAAAATATAAATCCTTCTAAATATTGTTTTCATCTAAGCTCTTTAATAAAACTTTATTTTTTTTCAAACTATTCACCCTTTTAAACATTTTTTTTAACTAAAGGTCAACAGATTTACTCAATCACTTATTTTAGTGTTACTCTTCCTCCTAGTCAATTTATAATAAAAACTAATATGGTCATCATATAATGATGCTTATTTTCTTTATCGTGCTATTAGAATTTATGCATAAATTTTTATCCCTTTCATTTAAATCCTTTTACTTCCTTAAAGCAATTGTTTGTATGAGTTTATTTTTTTGCAGTCTCTATCATAAGGACTTTTCTATAAACTATTGAACACACTGCAAATGTGTGAAGCTAGAAATTTTTCAATTTGCACAAATTTTAAACAAATTGGTATTTTCATATATCAAACATCAAACCCTTGTTTTTTGTTACTACTTGATGGTGCGACTATTACTTAGAAGTGGTACTTTCTAAAAACAACATCCTTAAAATAGCTACAAAATAGACTACTAAGTAAATAAGTACCAGATTTAGAGAGTAATATTTTTTATATAAGAGACTATATTACAAAACATTTAATGTATTTTTTTTTTACTTTTGTTAAAATAAAAAATAATAAGATATAGAATAGGCGTTAGCAATAGCAAAGCGTAGCAATAGAATTAACAATAGTAATTAACAAAGCAATACTTAGCAATAGCAATTAGCATTAGCAATATCATAGCAATGTCATTAGCAATAGAAATAGCTTAGCAATATCAGTAGCTTATCAATAGCATTAGCAATATCTAGCATAGCATTAGCAATAGCATTAGCATTAGTAATAGCAATAGCATTATCAATAGCATTAGCAATAGCATTAACATTAGCAATATCATTAGCAATAGCAATAGCATTAGCA
>CM037854.1:221485252-221503978 GCA_021234595.1 Delia radicum
TTAAATGAGTACAAAGCCTCAAAGTTTCAATTTCAATTATTTATACCACCCCTAGAGGGCGGCGATTAGGCTATAAACTTTACAGAAAATACATACTGCGAAACCAACCTATTTTCCTACCAAGTTTTGTCAAAAAATTCGCATGTAATCTGTGTTTGGTAAAAAATGGGTTAACAATACAATTTTGAATGTTTTCTCCTCCTTAGAAACTACGGCTTTTTACACTTAGCAATAAAATATCACCAACATTAATTTATATGAATATTAAATATTTAATGAAGAATAACACAAATTACATGGATATATTTGATGGCTTACAAATGTAAAGACAGGAAATAAAATATGTACAAAGAATAAAGATATAAGAGACAATATTTATAAAAGGAAATAAACAGAACGCAAAAAATTTGCACAGGAAAAAGGAAAACATTAAGCAAAAAATGGAAAAATATGTTGAAAAAATCGCAAGAGATAAATTATAAGAATGAATATATTAAAAAGAATTAAACGAAAATTTAAACACAATTTTTTTTTTTTACAAAAATGTAGGGTAAAATGCAACTTTACAAAATTATTTTCAGGTAGATATTATATGTACTTAGGTAAAACTTAGGCAACATAAGAAATCAGAATAGATGGGAAAAACTAATACAAATTTGATTTTTTCTAGAATTCAGCTAAAAATACAAATCCGATTTAGTTTGTCATAATTTTAACTAAATAAATAATTGTGTTTTTAATAGGTTTTTTCTTTGTAATTTTTGTGTGTAAAAGATAGAAAAGAAAGAAGGTGTATCCAAGGTGGTTTTTTTATCAATTCTAAACTAAACTCTGATTTAAAAAAATTTTCAGAAATAAAATTCAGTTTGGAATTTTTTTGTAACTTCACATTTCTCTAACATTAATTATTAGGGTCCGACCGAACAGTTCGGCCAAAAACTATATTTTGTCGGTTTTTTTGATATCTAGAGGCAATGATGACAAATTTGGTATTGGAAACATGTTTGTTGAGCCGATTAATTCGATTTTGTGTATAAAATTTAAGAGAAAAGCCGAAGTTTTAGCTATAAAGTTAAAAGTTCGGCCGCCGAACTTTCTAAGGCCAAACAGTGAATTCATTGCTTAACTACAGACTTTTCTTCGAATTTGCACACTCAAAATAGCATCTAATCAGTCCAATACACATTTTTCCATCCGCCAAATTTGTCCATAATGCTTTTAAATACCGAATACAGAACAAATGCATTTTCTGGCCGAACTGTTCGGTCGGACACTAGTTTGACAGTAGAATCTATTAAAAATAAAAGTTTATAACAACTGTAAATTCATTTAAAAAGCAGACAAAGGTAATTGCAGTTAAAAGAACTAAAAATTGAGTTCATTTTTAACTGTTGGAAAACAATTAACAAATGCAGTTATAAATAGCTAACAACACAACAATTTTGAAACAACTGAAAAAATACGTTTTTAATAGTTTCTTTCTCGGTGTTTTAAAATATATTTTTATAAAAAAAATGATTATTTCTTTCGATTAAAACTGGACGAAATCTCGTTTTTGAAATACCTAACAAAAATTAACTGTTAATTGCAGAAATACTGTTTTGGTAGTTCTTTATCAGACTTGGATGGTGTCAATTACATTTAACAATCATTCCCTTGTAAAATTGTCTATATAATTAAAAAATTTCAGACCCTACGGTCACTCTAGAGGACTTAAAACGCTTCCTTGGAAAAATTTCAATTTTACTAACACCAGACCTTTAACATAATACTAAAATTTGTGTTTTTAACTACAGGCCAATTACTTTTACGTCTAATTACATGTAATTGGATGTAATGAGTAATTTCTCTGTAATTAAATACCCAGATGTTGTTTCTAATACCCATTTTTGGTATTAAAAATTAAAAAAAAAAATGTTTTTCATATATTATTGAATAAAGATTGGTTTTGCTGAATTATACAAATAAAACTTTTTAAAATAGCTTCAATCTTCTAAGATTTATATTCTCTCAAAATTAAACTTTGGTTGCTAATACTTCCGATGGCTCTAAGCAGTCGAATGGGAACACGGGTGCGGGGCGTCTTTGGACCAGGCTCCAGCGTGCTTTACCTATGGGAAAATATCCGTCCATTTTTCAGGTGGAGATTTGGGCCATCTGTGTCTGTGCAGGGGAATGCCTGCGAAGGGAACGCTCAGATCTCGCATCTACATTCTTTCTGACAGTCAGGCTGCAATGAGGCCTTAATGGCTTATAAGGTGTCGTCTGGGTTGGTCATGGAATGCATTCAGACTTTCAATAGGCTCGTAGGGGCAACTCTCTAACCTTGGGGTGGATTCCTGGCATGAGGGGCATGAGGGCAACAAGAGGGCAGATTTTCTTGCCAACCGCGGGGCCTGAAGGCCCTTTATTGATCCTGAACCATTCTGTGGAATACCTGCATGGTATGTTAGGGAAAGGCTCAGGGCAAGGAGAGAGTCTGAATTCTCTGGTTGGTTTAAGTGGCAGCTCACGCTACTCGTGAGCATCAAGTAGAGTCAAAAGCGACTCCGTTTTGATTACTGGGAAAACTCTCCTGGTCAGCGCCAGGCTAAGAGATTGATCTCTTTTTCCAGTAGTGGGTCGAGGCGACTCTTGTCGCTTGAAAAGGGGGAACTCTGACCCTGGCGTCGTACTTAACTGGACACTGTAATCTCAGATACCATCTGCACAGGAAGGGTCAATCGGACACGGATATGTGTAGGTTTTATGAGATGGTATCTGAGACCTCGGAGCATGTTCTCTGCGAATGTCCCAGGCTTTGTGATAGGAGACTTAGGTTTCTAGGTGATCGCTTCATTTCGCCTTCCGACATCTCGACATTTTGCCTAATAGGATAATTGGCTTTATAGGTAGCTTGAATCTGTAGGTAACTTTAGGCAGCACAAAAGACCTACATTGGTCGCGGTGCATAGTGCCTTCTGATCTAATCTAATCTAATACTTCCGATAGAATGCAAACAAAATTACAAAAAAAAATTTTAAGGAAGCATTGTTCTATATATCCGCATAGTTTGGTTTAAAAAAGTTATAGCGGGATTTAATGATTTAAAATGTTAAAATAACTGCTTTAAACGACTGTTACAAAATGCAGTATTATTCTTTGGTTGTTTTTTTTTAAATAACTGTCATAATAGTTGTTTTCTATTATTTCATAGTAAATAACAATAATTGCAGTAAAAAACAACAACTACTGATTACTACACAAACAACTTTTTTGAGTGAAATTCTAAATTCTGATATAATTTTTATAAAATTTTAAATAATTTTTAAAATTTTTTAGAAATATATTTAGTTAAAATTTTTGGCTAAATAATAATTTTTAAGAAAGTTTTTATAACTAAAAAAATATATGAAAATGATTTTTATTTTTTTTAAATAAAATAATAAATAATTTTTATTTTTTTAAATAATAATTATAACAAACTTTTAAAAAAAATATAATTAAATAAACATTTATTTAGCGTAAACTTCAAAATGACTTTATTAAATAATTGAGCTCTAGGTCACGTTTGTATTTATAAATTCATTTCAAAGGTCGAAAAACTTTTCAAAATTTGTAAACTTCAAAAATATATTAACACCTCATTTTACCAAGTCAATATGTTTCAAAGAAGCTGTTCTACCTTTTTTTTAAACTTCAAAAAGTAAATAATTTTGTTTTCGGATGTAATTTTTGCACTTTATTTTATCATAAAAAATATTAAGGTTAATTTCTGACACATGTACCCACATTATTTTTTTTTGTATTGCTAAAGTCATTCATTATGTTTGAAATATGTTCGGGAGAAGAACAAAAAATCACTTTAAAACAGAACGTGCACAAGTTATTTGTATTCAGTTATTGTATTTTAAGTATCTCATTAAAGCGTGAAGTATAGGTATTTTTCTGCTGAATACATTTTGCACGCAATAACTGAAAAAAAAAAATTTAATGACGAATGGAATTTAAGAGAAAAATATTTCAAGATGGTAAAAATACTAATTTTATAATGTATAACTAATTCAATATGATAAACTTAGGTAATTTAAACTAAATATTATAGGTAAACACCATATGTTTAATTTTACAAAAAGTCTTTGAAAATATTCCATTTTTTTTTACTTTTTGTAACAGAGACAAAAAAATCGATATTTTACAAAAGTTTTTGCACAAAATACAACAACAAATACTTTTTGCATAAATTATGCAAAAACCTTAGGAAATCAAAGTAGAACGATTTTGAGAGGATTTATGACATTATGTTTACACACATTTTTGCATAATAGCAAAATATTGTACAATTTTTGATAAAAATTATACCTTGTTTATTTATGTGATGAATTTCATATTAAAACCGATATGCATTGAACCCGACCCTCTCAGATTTTGATGAAATCTTGCATACAGCTACATTTTACCTATACAAACACAACCTCATTTTAGAAATTGCATTTTTGAAAAATATGTGGGCGTGGCAAGGTATCGAAGTTTTTGAAAATGACGATAATATGTACTTTCAAGCTGTGATTACTACGGAATGACTGAACCGATTTGCAAATAAAAACCAAATAAAAACCAAATTCAAACGGACGAAAGACCCTTTATCATTGGACTTCACAAACTTATAAGACCTCCATACAAGTTGCTTATGCAGACGACTATAACAAAACAAAAGAAGAGCTATTTTCAAGGTATAAAAATGCTAAAACTATTACAGGAACTCAAAGCTTCCATTCTTTTATACCTTTCGATGAAACTTCACTAAAGTTAGTAAATATTCCGAAAGTCAACAGTATGAGCTGCGGAAAATTATATATTAAATCTAAAAAAATAAAAAAAAAAAATTTACCAAGGGTAAGTCCATATTTTGGAGTGTCTGAAAAATTTGATAATACGATTCTTGTTCTAATCTATTATAATTACAAAAAAATCTGTATAACTTTCAAAGTATAGCTACTTTATTCTTTTTTGTCACACAATGATATCAAAATATAAGAAAGTTAACAAGAGATGCATTTACTTAAAAAAATTAAAAAAAAAGAAAAAAAAACGCCATTTTAGTTTCTAGATATGTTATATATATTAAATAGACCTTTCTAAAATTTTTTTTTGAAAAAAAAAAACACGGCCTTTGAAGTTTTTTCCCAGTTTAAAGTTTTATTTTTGCCAAAAAAAAAATTTCAGTGTAATATAAAGTTTTAACAGTGTATTTTTTCGAAAGCTACCTTTCTACCTTTATACCTTTCTAATGGTACCAAGATCTTTGAAATCGGTTCAGCCATTCCGTAGTAATCACAGCTTGAAAGTACATATCGTCATTTTTCAAAAACTTCGATACCTTGCCACGCCCCCACATTTTTTTTAAAAAATGCAATTTCTAAAAATGAGGTTGTGTTTATATAGGTAAAATGTAGCTGTATGCAAAATTTCATCAAAATCTGAGAGGGTCGGTTTCAAAATGTGCCTTTTTTTATAGGTTTTGATATGAAATTCATCATGTGCTAAACATATCAATTAACAAATTTATATTATGTCTTCTATGAAAAACCATAAACTAAATAATCAGTAACTAAGTAACTTAAATTATCAAAAAGTCAGATAACATTTTGCGAAAGCTTTTAACTTTTATAAATCTTAATCTTGTTGTTTCAAACTTTTATTTCTTTTGAAAAATTTATCTTAAAAATGAAATTCTCAAGAATTTTTAATTTGGTCAGTACATTGACCTTAATTTCTGTAAGAAGTTTTCGTTCTTTTTTTGTTTACTTGAAAATTTAACATAAAACATTGCCAACCAATTCATAAACTTCTACCTGTTAATTATATTATTATAAATATAAAAAATAATCTATTAAAAAACAAGATTTCTTTATAAAATAAATTGGCCTGAAGCAAAAAAAAAATACAAGAAAAAACCTTTAAAGAATAATGTTAAATTAACAAAAGAAATTATATTATAGGCCAGCTCAGGCCTAACACGAATAAAATAAAATTAAAGAAATTAAAATAATTTAAAGTATGGGCATTTTTAATAATGATTAATACGAAAGGCTTGTAATTATGTTTAATAAATTAGTTTATATATCATTAACAATGTCAAAACTGCCAACTGCTTAGACTAGGTTCACACACGGCAATTATACTTGCCCGTACTCCAATTCCGTTTTGTTTTGTCATCCGCAATTTTCAACACTGCAGGTTGATATACGAAAATTGCTGAAACAAACTTTTCCTGTGTGAACACAAAAGCAATTTCAAAGGAAAATTGAAGAAGAATTGCGCAATTATAATTGCCGTGTGTGAACCAGAACATAATTTCCGTTATGTCTTTTTTAAAAAAGTTTTGACATGAATACACCCGGTTTTCCCTGTTTTATTTTGTAGTTGCAAAAAAAAAAAACCAAATTTTTTTTTTTTTTTTATTAATTAATAATCATATAATTACAAATTATATGCTATTACCCTAACCGAGCACTAGCTACTATGGCCTTTGGCGCGTTGTAGCGAAAACAGACCAGTGCCTCTGGTGGGAATCGAACCCACGACCCCCGCACTGATAAGCCAGCACGCTACCAACTAGTCTACCGGGGCGCACAATGAGGGTATTCACAACGGCCATTTGCACACGATGCAAAAATGCACAGACGGTTATTTACATTCTCTCAGCCCTGAGCAGTAATGACGATACAAACTGTGCATATTTGCATCGTGTGCAAATCACCATCCTGAGTTTCCTTAATATATTTTAATTTTTCGTTGTTATAACATCTGAAAAATAAAATAGCTTGAAGGATTTTTCCAAATTGGTTTTTTTTGTAATTGGTAAGATTTTAATGCACAATTTTAATAAAAATAATTTATTACAAATAAAATAAATATAGTATACGAAAAAAATTAAAAAAAAAATATTTGCATAATGTTCGTTATTGCAATACCTTATTTGTTCGCTAAAGTGAGCCACTGCTTTTTTATGTTATTCAAAGTTTTAGTATTTCTTAAATGTTTACTCATATCTTTAATTATTCTTGTCTATTTTCACAATTTTTCAACATGTGCCACAACAAAAAAATATCGATTGATGACCGCAATTACAAAAAATTTGCATTATAAAATAACCGCAGCATTCCATTGCTATTACCTACGGCAATCCGTACCCCCAGCTTCACACGACACATAAAATGTTGTAATGGACTTTTGATTTATATACACATTTTTGTCGTTTTTATTATTATTTATTAATAATCATATAATTACAAATTATATCCTATTACCCTAACCGAGCACTAGCTTCTATGGCTTTCGGCGCGTTGTAGCTAAAACAGACCAGTGCCTCTGGTGGGAATCGAACAAACTACCCCCGCACTGATAAGCCAGCACGCTACCAACTAGCCTACCGGGGAGCACAATTTTGTCGTTTTTATATAATTTCTTTATTATTTTATGGACTTATAGAAAGTTTTTATTATAGGACCAATTATGAAAGCATATTCGCTAATATTTACATTTTGAGGATTTGTTTTGAAAATTGTTATATTAGTTCACTCAAAAAAGTTTGACAGTAGAATCTACTGACAATGACAGTTAAAACAAACGTAAATTCAGTTAATTTAGTTGTTGAACTAACTAACCAATGCAGTTAAAATAACTAACAAAGCCGTAGAAATAACTGTAAATTTATTACTACAAAAATTTTGAAACACCTGTAATTTTTTTTAAAACTACTGTCTTTAACAGTTATTTTTTGGAATTTCAATATATTTTTAATAAAAAACAAATATGCTTTCTTTCAATTGCAATAACAATTTTTATTTCCTTTAACCTACGTAAAATGAAAAGTCAAAATTCCTAACGGTACTCCAGATATGAATTTTGAATGCATTGGAGAAACAATGCAATATTTCTTATTATTTTTTGCAAATTCTGAATATATCAATAATAACAAATATAAACGAGAATTTTTAAAAACTCGACATAATCTTCTATTTTAAATAGCTAACAAGTTAACTGTTTACTGAAAAATTACTGTTTTGGTAGTTGTTTAGTAAAATACTAACATAACTGCTTCAAACAACTGTTACAAAAAAAAAAACAGTATTTTTCTTCTGTTGTTTTGTCAAAATACTTGTTTTGTATTATTCATAGAAAAACAACTGTAATTGCAGTTAAAAGCAACAACTACACTCAGAATATTTTTCCAGTAACTACATGTAGGTCATTCGTTTAGTAAACAGTAGTAGTTGTTTTAACTGCTATTGTAGTAATTTTTCTATGAGAAAATGAAAAACGACAAATTTCGACATTCATTGTTGTTTTCAGTTGTTATTTTAGTATTTTAATAAACAACTACCAACACAGTAATTTTGCAGTAAACATTTAATTTTTGTTAGTTATTTAAACATAAAAGATTATGTCGATTTTAATTTATATTTGTTATTATTTATATGTTGATAGTTTGCAAATAATAATAAAAATCATAAATACCGTTTGGGATATTGTCTTTGAATTTTAAATAGGATGTAGAAAATAAAAATTTTTAAAAGATGATTTTATATTGTTGATTTACTTGAATAAACGTCACTACATTGCTAGGTCTGTCAAAAAAACAGAGTAGTATTTGGAAGATGACAAAGCGAATTGTGACAATTTTTTGTTGTTGTTTTTGTTTTTTCTTTGATATTTTAAATTTTGAATCTCGCTCCTAGACGAGGACAAGAAATTCTCATTGAGTTTGTGATTTAACATAACAAATATCTCTAGAAATTCTAATAACAAAGTCCCCTGAATATTTCCTTGGGCAGGAATGAAATTCGGATAGGGACACGCCTACATCAGATTGCTTTTCACAATTTGTTAAATAAGTTTTGGGACTTTAGCACATTTAATTACTATAAATTAATCTTATTAGAGCCTAAATGCTGAACCAGTTTTGGATATAATTAGTAATTTTCTGTAAACTTTTGTGTCTTATGATTTTGTTTATAATAATAATTTTTTTTATAATATTTTTTTTATTTAAAAATATTTTTAAAATCCGAAAAAATAACTGTTAAAAACAGTAGTTTTTACAACTTATGTAATCGAGCAACAAATGAATACATGTTTAGTCAGTTTTATGACAAATACAGTCATCGCCTTTTTGACTACATTTGTAGTCATTTTAACTGTAAGTTTTAGTCATTTCTACCATCTTAATTTCCTGAGTGTACTGATTAATATACAAACAACTGTCACGTAGTAACTGTACAACTTTTTTGAGTTTAGAGATGACAAAAGGAAAACAAAACCTTTGCAGCTAGAGATGGTAATTTTGCTATAGAAATTTGAGATGACAAATTTAGCTCTTGCTCTATAGAATCTTAATTTCGCAACATGTTTTCTTATTTCTTTCTGAATAAAAAATTACAGTAAAACCAGGTTAAGACGAACTCCGAGGGTTCGTCTCTCTCCGAACTCAGTTCGTCTTAAGCGAGGTTCGTATTAAGCGGGTTTTTTAACGATAAAAAATATGTATTTATTAAAACAAAAACAAGATTTTTACATAAATAAAAAATAAAATCAGCATTTCATGCATTCACAATTAAAAATTCAATTAAAATTCTTCATTTAAAAAAAAAAAATCTGTTATTTTTTTCTGAATGACTGAATTAACGATTTCATTCGTTATAAGTTTTTCTATTACCAAAATATGACTGTCAGCTTCTTCGGCACACGATTTTGTTCGAATATATCACTTGACAAATTTTCAACATCGGCAGGATTAACAATGTCCATAATATTTCTTCACCTGATAAAGTATTTGACGTCAAAACATTAGCATCTATATCTAGAAAGTCATCCACGGATATGAAATTCATATTAGGTCTATCCCATTAAACGGATAAAGAGTGTACTAAACATGGTAATTTGTATGAAAACGAGTTTTTGGGACTGCTTAAAACAGTTCGTAATAACCGATTGGTCGTATTAACCGAGTTCGTATTAAAAGATGTATTTTATATGAAAATTGTTGCCAAAACGTCGGGACTTTTACATTAGTTCGTATTAACCGAGGGTTCGTCTTAACCGAGTTCGTCTTAAGCGAGTTTTACTGTATTTGTTTTATGTAATAATATAAACTTACTTATTATAATTGTTTAAAACTACGTCGTTCGCCTATATATATACCTGCAAAGAAGAAAAAATTCAATATGAATAAAACATTAAAATATTATTAAAATCTTGTTTTTTGTTGAAACAAAAGTTTTTTTCAATTAAAAATAGGTAACCAAAAATAGTCAAACTCTTAAAAAGCTCTCAGATTTATTAATTTTGTAAACAAAACCACTGGTAATCATTTCATTATATTTTTTTTTTGTAAAAAGATTTCAAAATTCAAAGAGTTTTTTAAACCGCTTAAAAACAAAAATTGTTGCTCACCACCTGATGGAGAGTTGGCGAACTTATTGAAGCTTTTTGGTTCATAGCCCTGATTCATTATTTTACTTCGGTGGGGTTAATTGCTATGGGAACACCGAAGGTGGACATTGCGATACGTATGAGGGATAGAAAAAACGCACACATATTATTTTGATGTTGCCGGCACCGGGGATCGAACCCGGGACCTTCTGTGTAAAAGTCCAACGCGCTAAACATTACACCACAACGTCCACGTGAAATAGAAACAAATAGAGTAAGAAAAAAGAATTTTTTTTTTCGAAATTTGAAAACAACATATTTAAGTTTTATCAAAATTTAAAAGATTGGAATAGCTTGCTGGTTTAAACAAATATTGGCTATTTTTAAAAATTCTATATACATAAATTGAGATATCTTCACTCATAATAATCCATGCTAAAAATACGAAAAGAATGTCAAAACAACGAAATCTTTTGTAAAATGAACAAGTTTTCGTTTATTTTACAAAATTTTTGGTTATTTTGACATTTATTTGTATTTTTACGCATGGATTATTATCAGTGTACCCATATATTACTTAGATATTTTAATCTTTGACATTTACTATCAGTAAACGTAACTCCTCATACCTATACAAAAAAAAAATTGAATGTGTATGAACAAATGTGTTTGTTGTAAAAAGAAAAAGAGTTTTAATCTATGTAATCTATGGAAATTCAGGTTGGTGGCAAAGAATACCGAAATATCATGTTTTGAAAACAAATTAAATAAAAAATTAAAAAATATTATTATCCTTATCAAGTGCGCCCCGGTAGGCTAGTTGGTAGCGTGCTGGCTTATCTGTGCGGGGGTCGTGGGTTCGATTCCCACCAGAAGCACTGGTCTGTTTTCGCTACAACGCAACGAAGGCCATAGTATCTAGTGCTCGGTTAGGTTAATAGTATATAATTTGTAATTATATGATTATTAATTAATAAAATAAAAATAAATATTGTTATCAAACTTATTGGAAATATTTACCTATTTGTATGAACAAAATCTTAAAAATCCTTTAGCGAAGTACAAATATTTATATTCACAAATAAACATTTTTTCAAACTTTTCCACAATATTTATCATGACATTAAAAATATGAATAACAATTTTAATATTGACTTGACATCAATTTCCATCTTTATAAATATTTTCTTTACTTAACACTTTCTTTGTGGTTATGTGAACTTAAAAACAAAAAATTCAACATAGAGAAGGAAAAATGGCAATAAAAGAAAAAAAAAAAGAAAATTATTTAAAAACCGACCACAGCATAACCAAACACCAAAATAAATCCATTTAATGTCCATAGTGACAGATAAATAAACAATTCCAATACATTGGGCAAACACTCCCATATGTAGTACTTCATCCATTCTCCACATAAAGTGGATTTGTGCCACCACAAGAAAAGCACTTGTTGCTTAAATAATCAAATTGTCAAACATTAGAAAAAAACGTACAATGTTTTTAGTTTAGTATTCAAACTAAACAATAAAGCTAAAGAAAAAATAAAAAATCTTAAAAATTTTAGCTGACAACTATTTCAATAAAAAAAATTGCATTCCAATAGTATTTAATGGTGTCAGAAGGTCAGGCAGTAAATGCTTTCTTTTTATTAAAAAAAAATCATGCGAATTTTAAAGTTTCAAGATAAAATATGGAAACGGACTCGGAAGTTCTTGTTGTCGTTAGCTGCAGGACAAAGTAAACCAAATATCTTTGCGAATAAAAAAATTTGCAACAAAATGATATCGATTTGTTAATGCATATATTTCATGGATGGTAACCGATTCGATGCGGTTATCGGCAAAGGTAAAGCTATTTTCTTTTATTTCGGTAGTGGTATTTTAGGGATAACGATATTTTAGTTAAATCGGCATCGGGGTTTTTTTTTTTGCCTTAACGATATTTTACTGCTAACGGTTTTAGATATTTCGATAACGTTAATTTAGTTATTTGGTAACGTTATGTTAAGGATAACGGCTTTTACGTTATTTCGGTAATGGTATTTTAAAGGTAACGTTATTCTGGTATTCTGCCGATATTTTAGCCCAATTATTCCCGAACTCCAATTACTAGCTAGTTTATGATCAAACTTTGGGATAATGTGGATATCTATTTTCAGCGATTGGTTTATCATCTCAGATTATTTCGGTAACGGTATTTTAATGATAACGGTAATTAATAATTTCAGTAATGCCATTTTAGCGATAACGGTATTTTAATTAATTCGGTAACAGCAGATTAAGAATATTTACGGATAACGGTATTTATATTATTTCGGTAGCGGTATTTTAGTGATATTTATTGTTTTTTATTATCATATAATTACAAATTATATCCTATTATCTTAACCGATCACTTTCTACTATGGCTTTCGGCTCGTTGTATCGAAAACAGACCAATTCCTTTGGTGGGAATCGAACCCACGACTCCCACACTGATAAGCTAGCACGCTACCAACTTGCCTACCGGGGTGCTTTATTTTAGGGATAAACAATAGTCAGTTGAAAGGGTTTTGAATCGATAACGGGTTTTTAGCGGTTTTTGTATATATCACATTTCAAAACATATATATAAAAGTAATGCTGCAGCTGAAAAAGGAGATATTAAAGGTAGAAAAAAGCAAGAAGATTTCTGTAAACAGCGATAGGCTAGTTGTGGATGGAAAATTTTCATTTGGAATAAGAATAAAATTCTGATGTGTGGCCAAAGTGAAGGTGAGGAAGTATTGCAAAATATTTACGGAGACTCTATTATCAATGTTAGTTTAGAATACAATTCCCTATTAAAATCTATTAATTCATCTCTTGATTTATCTGCTAATGTATCATTAAATTCAAAAAACTGTTAAAATCTTCAAGTGTAAAAAAGAAAAAAAATTGTACTAGTAAAAAAAATGTCATCTTAGATGTAGAAAATATAAAAAATAAAATTAACTTAAGCATAATTGCATACAATGTAAATGGTTTAGAGAGTAAGCATCTTCAACAAGGTTTCTTTGAATTTATCGAACAAAGTGAAATCTTTATTTTGTTAGAAACGCATGTAGAAAGCAAAAATTTTTATAAATTTGATCACAACTTCAAAAATTTTAGCACCGTTTGGAAATCAGCAACAAGAATCAGTCGATTTGGTAGAGGTATAAGCGGTAGTGTCTGTGGTGTCCGTAAAGATCTGGCAGAACGTGGTGTAAAGCACATTTTTAAAAGTTATGATGATGTTTTTACAATAAAGATTCAAGCAAAAGATTTAGAGTTTGAAATTATCCCAGCATATATAAGAGGTGCAAATTGGAATCAAGAATTTCAGCAAATAAAAAAATCTGTTTGAGCATGACCTAGTTAATCCTATAATAATAGGTGACGTAAATGTACGATTGGGAGAAGAACAACAGAATTTAGAAGAAATAGTAAATTTAACATTTCTCTCTGGCTTGGAGTCAAGAAAATCTATGGATAAAACTAAGATAAATGCAAATGGTAAAAAGTATTTAGAATTTTGTAAAAATTATGGTTTGGTGATCACAAATGGTAGAACTGTTGGTGACGAAGAAGGAAGTTATACTTTTGTTAACAATAATGGATGTTCGGTAAATGATATATCTGCAGTTTCAATTGATATTCTGAGATATGTAAAAAGTTTTAAGGTGGAAAATAAGATATGGTCAGACCATCTGCCAATTATATTGAGTTTGGAAATAAATAGTTCAAATAATTCTTTTGAAAAAATTAATCTTCTACCCAAGCTTAAATGGAAAGAGTGTAATAAGGAAAGGTACCAGCAAAAGTTAGAGTCAAATTTAAAGATTGATTTAGAGCACAAACCAAATATAAATATAATTGACCTTAATAATGTAATTTTGAAATCTTATAGTCAGCCCACAAGTTCCAAAAATGTTTGTCAATTTAAAAATAAATGGTTTGATAAGTACTGCAAAAAAGCTAGAGATGAATCAATGGAACGTTTGAATGATTTCAGAAACTCGAAGTCATTACACGATAAGCAATTATATATTGATAAAAGAAACGAGTACCAACTTCTATGCAAAATAAAGAAGAAGGAATACTTTGAAGAGCTGGAACGTAAGTTGGATTTAGTCTCTGATAGTAAGCAATGGTGGTCACTAGCAAAGGAAATTAGACAACAGGAAAACTACATTGGGTGTAAAATTAATGCTGACATTCTTAGAGAATATTTTAAAACCTTGCTAAATCCTATAACAAGAGTTGAAGAAATATCATATGCGCCCAATTTTATCTCAGATGAATATCTAGATAGCAACTTTACGCTAACAGAAATAAGAAAACAACTAGAGAAAGCTAAACCTAATAAGGCTCCTGGGGTAGATCGTATTCCTTACGAGTTTTACATAAATGCAAACGAAGAATTTTTGAGAACTGTATCAGAGGTATTTACAAAAATATTAAATGGTTTTGAAGACTATGATAGTTTCAGAACAAGTATAATTTTTCCTATTCATAAAAAAGGAGACTTAAATCAAGTCAACAACTATAGAGGAATCTCGCTAATGAACAGTATAGCAAAAATTATGATGGGTGCAGTCAATGAAAGAATAACAGACTGGGTCAACAGACAAAATATTTTAAATGAATACCAAGCTGGTTTTCGGAAAGGCTTTTCAACTTTTGATAATATATACAATCTTGCTACAATAGTTAACCTTAAATTCAATGAAAAGAAGAAAGTATACGCATTTTTTGTTGATTTTAGTGCGGCGTTTGACCGTGTTCCCAGAAATTTGTTAATTTACAAGCTAAGGCAAATCGGTTTGTCCACAAAAACTGTAAATTTTATAGAAAGAGTATACCAAAATACAAACTCATCGGTCTGGACAGGCACAGAGCTGTCTGATAATTTTGTAACATACTCTGGAGTTAAACAAGGTTGCTTGTTGTCACCTCTTATGTTCGCTTTGTACCTAAATGATCTACACGATTATCTAGAAGGTGGTTTGTTTATTGATGAAATTAACGTTGGAGTCTTATTGTATGCAGACGATATAGTTTTGCTTGCCGACGAAGTGTTAGTTTTACAAAAAATGATTAACAAATTGGAGAAATACTGTCGTTTATGGGCAATGGAGGTAAATCTCTCCAAATCGGAAATTATGGTGTTTAGAAAACAAGGTGGAAGACTAAGCTCAAACGAAAGTTGGACGTTTAAAGGTGAACTTGTACGAATTGTTAACGAATATAAATATCTTGGAATGGTTCTTACTCCAACAATGTCATTTG
Organism: Delia radicum; assembly: GCA_021234595.1. Classification (NCBI taxonomy): domain Eukaryota; kingdom Metazoa; phylum Arthropoda; class Insecta; order Diptera; family Anthomyiidae; genus Delia; species Delia radicum. The sequence continues at coordinate 221,500,963 of CM037854.1, forward strand.
CAAACATGTTAACCAAAAAAACGATGCAGCTAAAACTTGTTTAAATGTTACATGGAGTAACTTTATTGGAAAACGTGAAGTATCTCTAAAGGCTAAATGGAAAATGTTCTTGGCAGTATGCCGGTCCATCCAGTCCTACGGATCTCAAATATGGGGTTACTATTGTTTTGCGGACGTAGATAAACTGCACAGATTTTTCATAAAAAGAATTCTCAAACTCCCAGAAAACACACCGAATTATGTACTTGCATTGGAAACAGGTCTAGAAGATGGACACTTTTACACATATGCTTTGCATCTAAAATATATATTGAAAACAGTTTTTGATTATGGAAATGGTAGATTACCACACCAACTTTCTTTAAAAGTAATCGAGAAAAATACTTATTGGTACAAGGATCTTAAAACCGGATGACACAGTATAATGTAGAAAATGCCTACATCAATCACAGTAAAAATCAATGGAAAAGTGCTAGCTGCATGTTGTTAGAACAGATGAAAAATCAGGCTCACCTCGAATATGTCACAAGTGCACAACAAAGCCAGACTAGATTCTATAGGTTGTTAGACTTTTCCAAAGGTGCTACGTATTGTAATATGTTGTATACACAAAGTCAAATTTCTTTAATTTTAAAAAGCTAGAGGTGATGTGTTGTGGCTAAATGGCAACTCCTACCAATTAGGGGATAGCCGACTTTGTTCTATGTGTAATCTAAGAGAAATAGAAACAATGCAACACTTCTTGGGTATATGTCCAGTTCTAAATGAGATTCGTATTCGCTTTTTTCGCAGCATAAGATTGTCTGAAGGACAAATAATAAATATTTTAAATTGTGTTGAAGATGCTAATTGGTCTAACCTTTTTAATTATCTTAAAATAGCTTTAAACTATAGAAAAATGTTAGTAGCTGAATTCAATTTCTAACTTATAAAAACAAAAAATTAATCAAACTCAATTTTCCGGCTGACGGTTTTTTAAAAAACCAAGCTGTATATTTCTTTATTAAAAATTTCTTAATTTTTTTTTTTTTTAAATAATTTATTTATTTATACCTAGTGTAAGACTTATTGTAAAATTTTTGAAAGAAAAAATAAAGAAACTATCTATCTATCTATCTATATTACTTCACCAAAAAACATAAAAATACACTTAACAAAATTTATGGTCATATATAAGAACTTAAAAAGAAAACCGGTATGCCGGTTTTATGATATTTATTGGGTTTAGGGTTACTTATTTTCTGAAAATCATATTAAATACTTAAAAATTTGCAAAATTTAAAATTTTTTATAAGGATTCCTTTTGAGGTTATGAAAATTTTGTTAGCAAATTAAATCATTTATTTGATGTACGTTTTGTCGGAATTGATACAGCGCTTTAGGTGTCACAAATCGAAATGTGTTGTGGAAAAAAGTGCCTATGTACCCGTTAGAAATAAAAAAAAATAAATTTTGTTGCATTTTATCAATTTAGTCCGTCGTGAATATTCACTCTAGAACCTAAATATGTTCTCAACCATTTATTTTATATAAAAAAAAAAAAATACGAACAAAAATAAATAAATTTTCAAAATTTTTAAAAAATTCATAAAATTTTTGGGTTTTAAAATGTCTTTTTGACAAGGAGGGTGATGTTTGCTAAGAAACTCAGTTCACGCAATACTCTAACCAACCAAATTAAAATATAATTCTAAATGTCAGATGCAAAAAACTTACATTTTCAAAAAATTTACGCCAATTCCTCATAAGTTTGTGTTGTTTGTTCCGGTTATTGGTGAGCTGTCATCAACTTGGTATACCTCAAACTGTATAAAATTACACGATTTTTAAAATACTGTTCTCAAAACTCAATACCATTAAACAGCACAAAAACCCTATGAAAAGAATGCGAAAGTTTAAAAATCGGTAAACTTTGGTTTCATATAAAACTTTTCACCAAACAGCGATATTGAATTACTTTTTAAGTGAATGTATTGGTTTGCACCAAAAAGTTAAAAAATAACTAATCGAAGTTAATCCTGGGAGTTCTAGGCTAGAACACGAATTTTGAATTTTATATTTTTTTGGTTGTTTTTAAGTAGATTGGTATTTAAACTGAGCAACATCGGTTGACGTGTTCAAAAGTTATAAGTTACAACTTAAAAACAGTTTTAAATGTTCATACGCTGTTGGAACACAACCTCAAACATTTTATAAATTATATAAATATATTGTTGAAATTTTTTTAGTTTTTTTATTAATAAAATTTTGCTAAAGTTTATATTTGGATAGCAAAACCTACACTGATGGAACAAATTTAGTAAAATTTTTTTACTAAAACTAACAAAAAATTATTTAAAAATGACGTTGCAGAAAAAACTGTTTAAATCAGCAGAGATAAGATAAGAGTTATAAAATAAATCTGTTGAATGTGCAAATATTTAGTTATAATTGAGCTAAAATTTAGTTACCTGAAAGTAAAATATTAATCTGCTAAAATCAGCAAATAAATTTTCTAAATATTAGTAGACAAAAAAATCATAAAAAATGTGAAATTTTTAAAGATTTTTTTAATGCAATCTAAAATTTGTTAGCAAAACATTTCTGTTGATTTTAGCAAAATGATCTGTTATTTGCATTAAAATACATTTAGGGTAAATACAGAAACAATTGTGTTTATATTATAGTTTTTGTAGATTTTAGTCTACAAATATTAAGTAAAAGTTTTTTGCAGAATTTTAGCAGAGTAAATTGCTATTTTCAATTAACCAAAATTTAACTCCTCGAATATACTATATATATATTTTCTTAAACGTCTATTTCAAATATTTAACTAACTTACAGCAATTTATTTTTGCTGAATTTGCGTTTTCAACAAACATTTTAGTTAAACGCATTTACTAAAAAAATAATATTGAACTAATGTTTAACTAATTTTTGTTGCTACCAAAATTGTGCTGATAAACACAATCAGAGCACGGAGAACAAAGAAAAGACGAGACGTATTTGTCATAGCTTTGTAACGAAGTATAGAAAA
>CM037854.1:221504078-221547745 GCA_021234595.1 Delia radicum
TATTCTTAGCATATATATGATGCTTATATCAAAGTATATTTTGGCCACAATTAATGGAATGTGGCCAACCATTTCAGCTGAAAGGAGCCGGGCGGTTCGGTTTGTGACTCACTTGTTATGATAATGAAAAATTATATCTTATGTTGAATTTTTTGCAGCGACGCAATAAAAACAGAGATAAAGGAAATTAAAATTGATGAGAGTTCATAATTTTGAACTGTATGCAACAACATGAAAAAAAAACGGAAGGTCCACTTTAGCAAACATTCGCTTAATGTTCATTTTATTATTTTTGTCGTGAAACATATTGAAAAATTCTCCAGAATATACAAAATAGTTAAAGTTAAGCATAAGTGAATTATGTGGCCCTTTGTTCCTCTTAAGGAACCATAGGACATTATATATGTAAACCGAATTATCAATAAATTAACAAATAAAGAAATATATCAACGGCCCATTTTAGCGAACAAGCAAGTGATAGCTTTATTAGCAAACATTATGAAAATTAATTCTTCAAATTTTTTAATTGCTCTTATTTTTTATGGAATCAATTAGTTACAGTGAAATTGTGAATAAAATATTTACCGTTTGCAAAAATGCGACTGCAAAAATTCTCTGAAGCTTCTTTTTTATTCACGTATTATGTTAACGAAATATTACACTTAAGAAATATGGCCTATTTCAAACATTCGCATAGATTTAAAAAATCCACGAATTGATGCTCATTTTGATATTAAGGCATAATAGCCCATTATGCATTTTATAAACGAATAATATCAACTTTATTTGTGTGCTTGTATAATTTTACCGGCTTTAAAATTAAACGTGTAAAATTTGTGTAAAAATTTTCCAAAGATTTTGTTTATTTATTCCACGCATGTCTTGTTAAAAAGTATAAGCGCTATTTTTTTTTTTTTTGCAAACAATTTTTCTTTTCAAAACTTATTTTTAATTTTAAACAAACATATGACTTTTAAGCTTCTTTTCGGCAAGTCTTAAAATATTTTGTTTTTAACGAAAATAAAGAACGAAATAATTATCTTCATTTTTAATGGTATATTTCATTATCCTCTTATATCTTATATAAGTATGTTTTTCTATATGGATGAAAAGGAACTTATGTTCCTGGAGCATCGTTATAATGTACACTCAAAAAAAAAGTTAAATGACATATTTTCTAACGTCTAAAACGTCCATTTTTGCTGACATCGCATTTTCAGCTAAAATTTTAGTTAAACGGTTTTACCGAAAATTTGAACTATTGTGTAATTAATTCACATTGCTACCCAAATTGTGCTGATAAATACATTTATAGCATGGAAAACAAGTGAAAAGGCGGGATTTAGATGTCACAGATTGTATGGACGAAGTAGAGATAAAATAAAAGATACAAGCAAACACAACCATTATAAGACTTACACAAAATGCAACCACGCTTGATTTCGTTCATTTTAGTTTTTTTTTTTTTTGCGTGATAATAAATATTCTGAATATTAAAAAACTATAAGTAAAACAATAAATAAATTAAATATACTAATTTAAAAGTTTTCTAAATGAGTGATGTTTTGATAAATTTTAAAATTAAAGATGCAGGCAAAAATAAATATTAAATTAAATACGCTTTAATGCGATGCTACAAAACAATAAATTCTAGTTCCAGGTAGTTTTTCCTAAGAGTTTTTATGATATTTAGCCATATTTAGCCATATTTTCATTGTTTTTTTTTTTTGTATTTTTGAATTATCTTCATTTAAAAAATATAAAATTGCGTCATACATTCATATACATACATGTGTGTAAGCAGGAGCGGTTCCAGGAAAAGGTTTTGGGGGTGTAAGTTAGAGTGCTTTTACAAACTGTTCTATTATTTCTTATATTTTTGTATTAAGAAACATTCATTTTATGGGCTGGAAATGTTCCATTTTCCCTCCCCTGGAGCCACGCCTGATGCAAAAATAATAAATAATTTTGTTTATTTCCAGATTTCTTTTTTAATTGCATTATGTTAGCGATGTGGAAGTCCTAACATTTATATATATATACAAGGTGGCGCAAAAATAACCTTCCGATGTTTTTTGACTGTAATTAAAAAAAAAAAAATGAAAAACTTTGATTCTTCTTGTGGATTATTTTTATTTGGTACTTTAATTTTTTTTTACATCAAGTCGAGAATATGATGTCATGTAAATGGCCGCCGCCACAGTTGATTGTCATTTGAGCCCTTTTTATGGCATTTTCCATCACTTTGGCCAAAACTTCCGGCGATAGGTCCTCACATTCTTGACGGATATTGTCTTTAAGAGCTGCAAGAGTCTGAGGCTTGTTGACATAAACCCGCGACTTCAAAAAGCCCCACAAAAAGAAGTCTGGAGCGGTCAAATCAGGCGATCTTGCTGGCCAGTGCAAATCGCCAAAACGGGAGATTAGACGCTCGGGAAATGCATCCTTCAGCATATCGGTTGCTGGCACGTGCAGTGTGTGCCGTTGCACCGTCCTGTTGGAACCACATGTTTTCCAATCCCAATTCATCAAGTTGCGGCAAAAAGAACTTTTTGATCATTGCTCTGTAGCGCTCACCATTCACAGTAACCGTTTGGCCCGCGACGTCTTCGAATAAAAAAGGTCCGATGACACCTCCAGCGAAAACAGCACACCATACAGTGACTTTGAGCGGGTGTTGTAATGGCTCTTCGTGGGTTAAACGCGGATTTTCAGTGCCCCAGAAAGCGTAAATTTTGCTTATTTACGTACCCGCTAAGATGGAAATGGGCCTCATCACACATGATTATTTTGATGAAAAATCATCTTCCTCTTGGTGGTGATTAAGGATGGCTTGAGCGTATGTTACTCGCGATTGGCGGTCAGCAGCTAACAGCTGATGCACCGTCTGGACTTTATACGGAAACATCTTCAAATCTTGTACCAAAATTCGCTGTTAAAGACCGTCGACTGATACACATTTGCGTGGCACGTCGTCTGGTCGATGTCGACGGCGCTTCCATGACATCCTCGGCTACAGCAGCAATATTCTCTGCAGAACGGCTACTCCGGGGTCTGCCACGGCTACTCCGGGGTCTGCCACGCAGCATCTCGTGTTGTGCCAGTCTCGTGTTGTCGCAGTGTTTCACCAGTAGGCGTTGGACGGCCAGGAAATCTGCGACGAAATTCACGTTGTGCCAAAGTCACCGACCGATTATTGGTCAAATAAATAGTCACCAATATTCCGCGTTCTGGAGCAGTGTAGCGTAACATTGTTTATTAACGTGTATTTCGCATGTGTTTACTACACAAATGTCAAAACAGAACTGACATTAGGGGCCAATCGCAAAATTTATAGCATTTTCTGATAGGAGGATTACTTTTGCGCCACCTTGTATATATATTTAAATTTTTATATTTCACAAAAAAATAGATTTAAATTTCAGCAAAATAAAGAAACAATTTTATACTAATTTTTTTAGTTTTTTGCAATCTACTCAGTTCCAGCTAAAAGTTTGTTGATTTCAACAAGTCAATTTTCATTTGCATGGAACTAAATGTCAGCAAACCAGTTATCTGAATTTACTACTTCTTTGTTAAAAATCAGCTCACTGATTTTCAGCTAAACACTTTTGCCGATATTAGCAATTTGTCTGCAAGTATCTTCACAGCAAAATTTTGCCGACTCAACTAACATTTTTGCTAACTACAGAATTTTTTGTTTTGAGTGTATCAATTTATATAAAATGTAGGAATGTGTAGGAGTGATGTGTGTGCGTGTGCTTGTAACGAGTTTGGTTGTGTGTTTGTTTATATACACATTTTGTTCTTTGTTTTAGTGTGTGCGTATACAAATTCTTCATTAAAGCTTACACACACACACCAACAAAAAAATTCTGAAATTTTTTTTATTTATATAAAACAAAGCAAAACTGCCAACAACATTATATGCCAGCTGTTACTTTCACTTTTAATTACTCTTGTTATTGTTTCTATTATTATAGTTGTTTTTTCTTGTTGTTGTTGCTGTTTTTTAAACAATTGTGTTGTATTAAATTATGTTGTGGTATATACAGCTGTTCATTTAATATGTTTTAATCTTGTGAAGTATTTTTTTTTTCAATTATATTTGTTATAACATAAAATATTACCACAAAATTGTTGTACTAAATAAGTTTTAAATTAGTAAACTTAATCGATTTTAAATGAAAATTAAATGGTTTTTGTTAATATATGAAGGGAGTAAAAGTATACACAGAAAAAAATATTACAATTTTTTTCAATTAAATTAATTTGTTGAAAAAGATGTCAATTAAAAATTAATTAATTGAATTAATTAAATAATGCTCAAATTCACAACTTGCTTCACATTTTTTATTTAATCGCTTAAAGGCATTTGATAAAAAAACAAGATAACACCTCACATATTGTTATTGTTTGTAATATTTATGTATGTATTTGTTTTTTATAATTGTCTATGTATTAGTAATAAATACATATTTTAAATTCATTTTAAAAATAATTTTATAAATTCTCGTTTGCTTTATTTGCTTATTAAGTTAAATAATTTAATTTCAGTAGTTTAAATCTGGATATTTGTTTACTGTGAACATTATCATTAAATTGATAATGTAAATTTTAAATTAAAAAAAACCTCCCTCTATTTACACTCCAACACAATATGTCCACAAACTTATATCCTGACTTAGCATCTTGCCACTACAGCAAGAGATCCCTTGAGTGGTATGAAGTAAATAACATTGTTTTTGTGTACCAAGGCAGGCTAATACCAACTGCCCATAGCTAAGACCAATTGAAAGATATCGGGCTCTTGCAATTTTAAGCCGAGATGGAAAACCTTCTCCGAGAAGCTTACACAAAGTAATTTAAAGTCCTTAATGAGAGGGTTACCCGAAAATGTGATTAAATTCATAAAGGGAGAACAAAACAGATTTGTTTGCTTGTAAACTAGAATAAATTGTTTATTAATAAAAAAGGTTTTAAGCACCATACATTTTGTGTTAAACTTTTTATTAAGTTTTTTTCTGTTTTAATGTTTTTTGTGAACACACACCTTAATATACAGGGTCCGCCATCTAACGTTTTTTTTCAACTACTGCTTATTTCGTGAATGGTAACACTTAGCTCATGTCTGATTTGACAGATAATTAGTTGTATCCTTCCGCTGAACGAATATGGTTGTGTATACGCTTGAACAACGCTGGGAAATATTGCGACATTACTTTGAAAATCATGGTAATGTTGCAAGGAGTGGCCGTTACAGTCAATGGCGATCGTTATCGGGCCATGTTAACGAATTTTTGTTCACAAAAATTGAAGAGGAGGATATTGGCAACATTTGGTTTCAACAGGACGGCGCTACGTGCCACACAGCCGAAGCTACACTTGATGTTTTGCGCCCTGGTTTTGAAGATCGCATTATCAGCCGCAGAGCTGATGTCGTTTGGCTACCTCGTAGCTGCGATTTGACACCGTTGGACTATTATTTGTGGGGTGCTGTCAAAGATAAGTGTTACGCCAGCAAGCCAGAGACAATTGACGCTTTAAAGGACAATATTCGTGAAGCAATTGGTGAAATACAGCTGCACACAATCGATAATGTGCATGGCCAGCCGAGGCAGCCATTTGAATGAAATTATTTTCCATTATTAACCGGAAGGATTGTTTTTTCAAATAAAAAAAGAAATTTGAGAAAATATTCAGTAGTTTTTTTTTTATAGCATTTTCAAAAAAAAAAGTTATTTGGCGAACCCTTTACATATTTGGTAATGGCATGTACTTACAACTGTCATTACAAATCTCATTTATTTGATATGGGCATATCGCGCAAAATAATGCTATATTAAAAAAGATAAAATTTTTGGTTACCTATATGCTTACCAGTATGTACAAAAGTAATGTGTCTAAAAATGAATTTAAAATTAAACTAAATTTAATAAAAAAAATATTTTTTTATTGAAATTTTTTGTAAGAAAATACGTAAATAACTCATGTTGTTTGGGTTATCAATTAACATCACCGATTTTCTGTGGTTGGTTCTTATATATACTTGTGGGTGGTGGATTAGAATGAGGCTGAAGATAGCCTAGTCGCTTAGGTCTAAAGTGCGGCAGTACCTCTAGCGCTGATCCCCACAAGATTTTTTTCATCTTCTCTTACATTTATTATCAATAAGTGTTTTCTATTTGTAATACTAACATTTTAACTATGATCTCAAACTTGACAATTCAAAATGAAATGAAAATCTTTTTTTTAATAAAATGTGCCCACACGGGATTCGAACCCGGGCCACCAAGTTGTCAGTCAACCGCTCTATCGTCTCAGCTATCTCGACATGTTATACTTGATAGATAAAAACATAAATGATCTGCTTGCACAAAATGTCATTAGTTCAAAAAATCAAAAATACGCAGCAACTCTTTGGTAATGGGTGCTATAAAGTAATGCATTACGTTGTAATGTGTACTCCTTACCTGTATCATTATTTTCCAACAAGAAGTAATGAATTACCGAAAATTGAACACTCATGGATTACCTTGTAATGATACCTCATTACAATTGACATTACTTCAAAACATAAAATAATGACTTACCGATCATCATTTATATAATGCATGAATTATAAACGTAAGTAAGTTTTAATATATATTTTTGAAAATCTATTTATAGACACATTACTGTGTGATTTTTTGTAAGGATAAGGGTAAGGTGTATATTTTGATATCACGAACGAAAACACGAAGCACAACAACTCATTTACATTTTAAGCAATAAAATATTATATGTATCGATAGCTCAGTTGGTAGAGTTCTCGCCTAACTAATCGTTAAATACCAGAGACCCCAGGTTCGAATCCCAACATGAACACGTTATTTATTTAATAAAAAAAAAAGTTATTTACTTTTTCCCACCATGTAACCATATACGTAAGCAGTTACTTTACCCCCTACAGGGCAATGAATCCACCCATTGCTTTTAGGCTCATCGCCTGCAAAATTCATCAGTGAAGTAAGGTGTAATGTAATGCGTGAAGCCCTATGGCGATACATTACTTTACCCATTATTTGGTAATGTGTGGTTTTGCTAGGTAGGAACAAAGGGAAAATATAATAGGTCTAAAAATAGATTTTCAGAAAATGTTTAGATTATTACTTTACATTTAAAATAATAATCAAAATAAGTTGGTATGGGTAACGCATTACTTTTTGTATTGAAATAATGAGAAAATTAAGTAGTTATTAGTAAGTACTTATTATTTGTGTTAAAGTAATGCAGAGAGTAAGGTGGCCCTTTGTTCCTCTTAAGGAACCATAGGACATTATATATATATAAGGTAGTGTCATTACTGGTAGTGGGAAAAATAATGACATGTCATTACCGTTTCTTCACTTGGTAGTTTCGACTATAGCACCTATGCGATTGAATTGAGTAAAAAAAAAAAAACAATGTTTACAAAATATTGTTTAACATTTGATTGTCTTTTTTTGACATTATCTGTTAACAGTCGAGATATAGTCAAAGGAGCCTCTGACGAAAAAATACAAGGTGGCGCAAAAATAACCTTCCGATGTTTTTTGGCTGTAATTTAAAAAAAAAAAATGAAAAACTTTAATTCTTCTTGTGGATTATTTTTATTTGGTATTTTAATTTTTTTACATCAAGTCGAGAATATGATGTCATGTAAATGGCCGCCGCCACAGTTGATTGTCATTTGAGCCCTTTTTATGGCATTTTCCATCACTTTGGCCAAAACTTCCGGCGATAGGGCCCCACAAAAAGAAGTCTGGTGCGGTCAAATCAGGCGATCTTGCTGGCCAGTGCAAGTCGCCAAAACGGGAGATTAGGCGCCCGAGAAATGCATCCTTCAGCATATCGGTTGTGGCACGTGCAGTGTGTGCCGTTGCACCGTCCCTGTTGGAACCACATGTTTTCCAATCCCAATTCATCAAGTTGCGGCAAAAAGAACTCGTTGATCATTGCTCTGTAGCGCTCACCATTCACAGTAACCGTTTGGCCCGCGACGTCTTCGAAGAAAAAAGGGTCCGATGACTCCTCCAGCGAAAACAGCACACCATACAGTGACTTTGAGCGGGTGTAATGGCTCTTCGTGGGTTACACGCGGATTTTTAGTGCCTCAGAAGCGTAAATTTTGCTTATTTACGTACCCGATAAGATGGAAATGGGCCTCATCACTCATGATTATTTTTGATGAAAAATCATCTTCCTCTTGGTGGTGATTAAGGATATCTTGAGCGTATGTTACACGCGATTGGCGGTCAGCAGCTAACAGCTGATGCACCGTCTGGACTTTGTACGGAAACATCTTCAAATCTTGTACCAAAATTCGCTGTAAAGGCCGTCGACTGATACCCATTTGCGTGGCACGTCGTCTGGTTGATGTCGACGGCGCTTACATGACATCCTCGGCTACAGCAGCAATATTCTCTGCAGAACGGCTACTCCGGGGTCTGCCACGCCTGGCAGCATCTCGTGTTGTGCCAGTCTCTTCGAGGCGAGCGGCTAAACGTCGCAGTGTTTCACCAGTAGGCGTTGGACGGCCAGGAAATCTGCGACGAAATTCACGTTGTACCAAAGTCACCGACCGATTATTGGTCAAAAAAATAGTCACCAATATTCCGCGTTCTGGAGCAGTGTAGCGTAACATTGTTTATTAACGTGTATTTCGCATGTGTTTACTACACAAATGTCAAAACAGAACTGACATTAGGGGCCAATCGCAAAATTTATAGCATTTTCTGATAGAAGGATTACTTTTGCGCCACCTTGTATATCACAATGTGATATTCGAGTTCAGCTGAGTCAAATTGCATTGAAAAAAAAAAACAGGCACACTTTGAGCAGAGACAAAACTAATTATTTTGTTACATAAACTTTTAGGGTTTTCCACATTGATTTTCAACTTCTTCTGTCATTATCTCCTAAATCAAGTGGTAACCCGATAATTATCTTCGTTGCTTATTACTAGTACCAAAATCATGCATATTTTCAATTTTATTAAAAAAACGTCCACCATTTAAGGGGAAAATTAGATTTTATATGCCAAAACCTAAATCAAAATTGTATGTATTGCGCTATTACATTTTTTGTTAATCCTTTTTATATCCTAAATTGTTTTTACTGAATTTTTTTTATTCTAACAAAAATTTTATAAAAATCAATAAAAACAATCATTGTCAGCTTGTTAAAACTCACTTTTCTTTAGTTTCCTTTAACAGTTTTTGGTTTTTTTTTTTAAATGCCTTTAAGCCTTTGTATAGCAAATATTTTTTATATTTGTTAGCCAATTTGTGTATATTTTTTTTTGCCAATACAATTTTTTGTGCCATTTTAATTTTTTTTTTATATTTTCAACAGGCTGTTGTATCTTTGTTAGTAATGATTTTATTTCGATATTTTTAAGCTTTGCGTAAATTTTTTTGATTAAATCCTAAGTGTGCTTATACAAAAAGTAAAGAATGATCTAAAATTTATTTCTTTTTATAATACATTGGAAGAGGCCAAACTTAAAAGGAAATAAATATTTGAAAATAAAATGCAAACAAATGTATTAATAAAAAAAAAAGATTTATTGAATAATTAGCTTTAGAATGAATAATAAAAAGTAGTTTTTATTAAAAAAAAAAATATAAGAGTATTTTTAATAAAAATTTGAATAATATATAAAAATTTACCATATTTTTGTTTTGTTTAATTAAACAAATTTAATCAAATTTTGAATTTAAGTAACTGTAAAGAAAGAAGAGAAAAAATTTCCATTAATAATGAAAAGCAAATATAAAATGTATTGCTTAAAATAATTAAATTTTATTTAACGAATATTTACATATCATTATAGAAACTTTATCATATATTTGAATTAGATGAATATTTATTTTAATACTATAAATAATCTAAATAATGTCTTCACTATTATCTACCTCAATTAGAACCGCCCTTAAAAACGATTTGTAGATTCTCGTTCATTAATAGAAATAAAAATAGATTTTTAGATTTTATTAATGAAAATAAATTTTCCAAAATTACATTACAAAAAAGTTTATTTATCATTTTTTTTTTTGGTACTGATGGGTTTCGAACCCTGGCCGCCGGCTGTAGACACTGATCTAATAAAACATATCGCTCAGTTGCTGAAAGAACGTCATAACTCAAAAAACATGATAATGACGCAAAATCATTCATTATACCATGCTTTATATTGTGTAAAAGAATCGTATTAATTAATATCTTGAATACTCACCAATTAAGTCATTATTTTTTCTTCAAGGTGGAAGTAAATTGAAAACTTTAAACTCGTTTTCTACAAAATCAAAATTTTTGACTTATGACCTTATTGCTGCAAATGAGCGATACAATAATTTCTAACTTAAAACGTAAATAAATGATAACTGTTGCTTAACCATTGGCTGATGAAATATGCTAGCACTGGCAAAAGGTTGGCTGGAAACAACTGGCTAACTTTGAAGAAACAAGAAATAAGTTGGTCCAGGAACAAAAAAAATTAATTTTATATAAATAAAACTGTAAAAAGTAGGAAAATTCGCAAAAAAAAAAGTTATGCTGAAACCGGAATCGAACCCGGAACCTTCTGACTACAAACTTTTTTAAACAAAGAATCACAATTTTTATAAAATAAATGCTCTACCAGTGGTTATACTTTCGAGCCGTTAGCAATTTCTGACTGGGTAGCACTGGAAAAACACTTTTCCCAACGTTGACATAGTGGTCTCAGCCTTTAGATCACTATTATTTAATAAAGTCATGAAAAATTAAATTTTATAAATTTCGAACTTTGGGAATTTTTAATAAAAAATGCTCTTTATTCAAAAATGTGCCTTTTTTGCCCGAAATTCGCACGGGTTACCGTTTTAAAAAAAATCTATTTCTTCCATTTGAAAACATTTACAACAAGACTGGGGGTTGTCTTAAATGAAAATCGGCAAATCTTTACTTAAGGGACATCCTAATAAATAATTCTAATAATGTCTTCATTACTTTACACATCAATCTATAAATTATTCTGTAAAATTACCCAGTCAGAAACTGCCAGTGGTACAAAAAACCAAGCACTGTCACACCACTGGCTAAACTATGGATTGTAAACATATTACTGGCAGAACGCTTGTTTAAGAAGTTTTACCAGCGTTTCCAAAAAGTGCTTTGCCATTATTTCTTTTACAATAATTACGGTGGTCCACAGAATAAAAAAAACATTGACAAAGAATTGACTATACCAACGTTGGCGAAAAGTGCTTTCCCAATGCAACCCAGTCAGAAATTAACAACGAATCAAAAGTCTAATAACTAGTAGATCATTTATTTTCTACAAATGATGATGCATTCTTTAAAAACGTTAGTAGTTAAAAGGTTTCGAGTTCGATTCCTGTTCCAGGCATACATTTTGTTGTGAGTTTTTTTTATAAAAATTATATTTTTGTTTCTGGAAAAGCTGTTTTAAGACCAAACTTTTTTTTGTTTTCCCAATGTTGGCAAATTGATTATACCAAACCTTATGCCAGTGCTGACAAATTTGAACTGCCAACTGTTACTTACTTACGTTTTAAGCTATCAAGTATTATATGTCTCGTTATCTCAGAGGGTAGAACTATCGACTGCCAATTTGGCGGCTAGGGTTCGAATCCCGGCGGAACCAGAAAACTTGTAAATGAAAATTTTTTAATTTTATTTTGAAAAATCTATTTTTCGACCAAGTACTTCGTGGTTTTACCAACATTTTGCTAACGTTGGAAATATCGTTTACCCACTGCTTGTCTGACACTTTTTGAACAGAAGGACCTTTTGTCTAATGATGTTACCATTTTGAGATTGGGAAAGCACTTGTACCACAAGTTAAAGTACATTACCAGCGGTGCCCAGTTTGTGTTTTTCTTACTGGGTATTTAGTTTTCTTTTAAAGCCATTTACTGGTAATTTATTGAATTTTAAGATATAAAACTTTCAGTTTATCGTTTTGTGGTTTTTTTTCCAAAATGTTCTTTTATAATTGCATATCCAATAAATGCATTTGTCAATTTTAATTAGCAAAATTTATTCATTTCGATTTGCAAATAGTATCTTTAATTGTTATTTATTTTTGTTACGTATTATCATTGTTATTTTCTAATTAGTATATACATATATTGTTTTTTTTTTTATTTGTAATGTCAAATCAAGATTTATTAAGACACGTGTAAATTGGACAATTTGTGACAATAAACAACAATAAATATAAATTATAAATAAAATATTTAGTTTTAAAATATTGTTTTAAAAAAAAATGTATTTATTTTGACAAATTATATGTTTATTTGTTTATGGAAATTTCATATCATAATCAAGTTTTGTGATTAAAAAAACTGTTTTAAAACCACAATGTTTTAGGACCCTACAGTAGGCAATGTTACAAGTGATAAAAAAAACTTGTGCGTAGAAAAAAAATCTTTCAAAAAAAATATGTTCGTAAGGAAATTTTTTTTTAAATTGTTCACAATGAACAAAATCTTGTATCTAATTGGTCGTTATGAACTTAACTTGTGTTCAATGTCAAATATTATGAAACCTAAAATCGATAAACTCTATTTTTCTTAGATGTATTTTTTTTAAAATGTTTTACTTTTAAATTTTAAAAATTAAAACCAAAACCTTTATTTTTCGATATTTTATAATAAACTAAGATGTGAGCAAGCTTATTAAAAAAAAAAAAATGATCTTGAACTTGAATAATTTTGCTGACATCTGAAAATTATTCAAGTTCGAGGCCTCAAACTTGAATAATTTTCATTTTCATTGCACAATTAAAGGTCGAAAAAAACATAATTTTTATTTTTAATAAAAATTATATCAAACTTGTTTTTTTTTTTATTTAATTTTTAATAATGAGTTAACTGATGGCTTAGGAATGTTAATTAATAATAATTATTACTCATACGTTCAGTAGTACAAGAAACTTTTGTGGTAATTTCGTAAAAAATATTTTGCAATTGGCTATAACTTGGAAATATACATATAATTTTGTTAAATATATGCTAAGACTTAAAAAATAAATGAAATTTAATTCATTCGTACGTTTACTTAATTTGTGTGAAAAACCCTTGTTTTTGCCTAACATTGGAAAAATGAAAATTTGGAAAAATAGCTTTAATCCAAAAATCGTTAAAAGCAAAAAAAATTACTTACATTAAAAAAATACTAAAATTAAAAACAACCATCACCAGAATTCAAAAATCGCTAAACTGGAAAAGTGGCTGAAACTCCAAATCCGAAAATGTTGAAAAAAAAAATTCCAAAATTCTAAAAACATTTAGAACTCCAAAAAATTGCTATTATAAAAACGCAAAAATTGACAAAAAAAATACTCCTGAAGAGAAAAATTGCTAATATTTAAGAAATAAGAAAAAAGAAGAAAATTAAAACAAATTTGAAAAAAAAAATCTATAAAAACGAAAAAAAAAACATTTTAAATATTTGCTACAATTAAAATTACTGAATTTATTTAAAAAATCTCTGGAATTGACAAACCCGTTATAAAAAACGTAAAAAATGTAAATTTTAAAAAACCGCTACAATTAAAAAAGTCGAAAAACCCACAAAGAGCTTAAAGTAAAATATTGTAAAATTCGAAAAAGAACTATAAAATAAAGGTACCGTGAAATAACTCCCAAATGAAATAAGTCCCAAAAAAATATGAAATAACTCCCAAAAATTTTCCATATAAATTGGGACTTATTTCACTTTGAAATAACTCCCAACGCGATAGGACTTATTTCACAATTTTCTGTTAGAAATTATTTCCTTATGAAAATGTTTAACGTTTGATTTTATATTATTTGTTATAATGTTAATGTTAATTTAAATTTAGTTTTTTTTTCTTTATATTTAAAATTTTTTTTATATATCATTTTGAATTTCATATGTAATTCTTATAAACAAATTAACCTGTTTAGCTTTATAAAATCCTATGCTGTAATTATAAGATTTAATCTTGTAGCATAGGACAGTCAATGAAATAAATAAAATAAAATAAAATAAATATTGGTACTATTGCACTGAACAAATTCAAAAAAAAAAAAAAAAAAAAAAAAAAAAAATAACTCCCAAATGAAATAATTCCCAACCAGGTTTTGTTGGCAGTTATTTCACTCCTTTTTGGCATTGGGAGTTATTTCACTTTTGTTGGGACTTATTTCATTTTAATTTTTAAATGTGATTTTATCGTTGGGAGTTATTTCATTTTTGTTGGGAGTTATTTCATTTCTATTAAAATTACATTTTGGTAAATTTTATGCGTTTGTAACTGTTCTTAAAATTGTCGTAAAGTAAATAATAGCAATACAATGAGTTATTTTACCAAAAGGAACGCAGTTCTTGCTAGAATTTTGGTAAGTAAAGATCGGTATTAAAGTAATTAAAAATAATGGCAAATCTTGAATTTGAAATATTGAGTGGCAAAAGAAGAAATAGTAGTGTTATACGTAAAAGTCGAAAATCAAATTTATTTAAAAAATTCGGAAGCTAGAGGAAGAAAATATTATACGTGTTACGAAGAAAACTGCAAGTCGCGAGTGGTTCTGGAAAACGGGCAGTGTCGTAAAGCCATTGATTTTATTGAGCATAATCAGAGGTGGCATGTCATAACGTCCAATGACATAATGTCCATGGACGTTATGTCACTCGAAGAGTGTCATA
The DNA here is from genome assembly GCA_021234595.1 of Delia radicum. NCBI lineage: Eukaryota > Metazoa > Arthropoda > Insecta > Diptera > Anthomyiidae > Delia > Delia radicum. Next base: position 221,518,782 of record CM037854.1, read on the forward strand.
ATGTCCATGGACTTTATGACAATTTGGAAAATGTCGTAATGTGGACATTAATAATGGACATTACGACATTATTTTTTTGGATGTTATGTCACTTTCAAATGTGGCATAGCGTCCAGACTTTTTAAAATAAAAATATTAATAATATTTAGTATATCAATACAATTTTTTTAAATATTCTTTAGTAGTATATCACAAAATAAAACTAAATTTATAAATCGTATAATCGCACGCAGAAAAAACTTTATTTCGCGAAGCTGCCTGCCGCGTTCTACGAAGGAAAAAAACCCCTAAGAGCGGCCGAACATCTGATTTGAAAAACAAGTTCTTCTGGGTGGCGGCCTTCTTAGGGGTTTTTTTTCCTCCTTAGAACGCTGCAGGCGGCTTCGCGAAATAAAGTTTTTTCTGCGTGTGACACAAAAGTAACTTCAAAATAACTGATCTGTTTCCACACTGGAGTATAATGTCCATGGACCTTATGCCACACAAAAAGTTGCAAGCTGAAAGTATTGCCAAAGCACTTGAAAAATTCAATTGCCATATTTGTCGTGAGGAAGTTAATGACACAACGCAGATTTTTCTATAAATATATTTTTAATATGTATTTTTCTATTAATTTTGTTTTTTCTGTATATTTATGTATACATTAAATTCTATCTTTATAATATGTTTAATATTATGTACATTTTTACATGTATTTATGAAATAAATACAATTCGTTATTTTTGAATTGCGAATTATTTCATTTTTTAGGACTTTTTTCATTGGGAGTTGTTTCATTCTTTGTTGGGAGCTATTTTATTACTATGAAATAACTCCCAAATGTTGGGGCTTATTTCATTTTTTCTTTGGAAGTTATTTCATTTATTAAAATTGGGACTCATTTCATTTTTTTTGGGACTTATTTCATTGGGAGTTATTTCATTTGGACTTATTTCATTTGGGAATTATTTCACGGTACCTAAAATAAACACAAAATTAAAAAAAAAAATACAAAATATGCAGAAAAAACATTTAAGCAGATAAAATTTAAAAAAGTGATCCTAAAGAATAGAAAAAGTAACTTGTATTCAAAAAATCGTTACAAATTGTAATTAGTAAACGAATTTCAGTTGGCAATTGGCTAAATATTTCTCTGAGGGTATAGAAAAGTTAGTTGTCATATTAATAAATATAACCGAGGTGGTTAGAACAGTATCAAAACACCTCGAAATGTACAGTGGAACGCATTGCAAATGTATTCGGTACTTTTGACTGGTTGATCGTTATGTAAATAAGCTTACACTCCATGTATAGATTAGATGAATTCTTTAAAAGGTGCTGAGTTAGGGTGGATTGTTTGAGCAACATATGGTTTAAAATATTGTATACCTAGCGCAATTTGTATGACTGCTACAGGTTTATACTCTACATGCAAAGTTTTGCATAAAATGTTGTAACACAATTTGGAACATCTTTTATAATTTTAAAGGTATTAAAAATATATGTTTTACTTTCCTGATACAGATTTTTTTTTTTGGAAAATGAAGCTAATTTTAATTAAGAAACTAATTTTGTATGAATTCGTTTGATTAAAAAATATATTTGGAATGACCTGAAAAAAGTTGCTCTTAATATCATTTCTCAATAACAATTTAGGACTGCTTAAACTTAATGTTTAAAAAAATTTGTAATCTTTAAATTCAAATACCTTTGAAAACATTTTGTAGAAAAAACTTCATATGCATTAATTTTCTATTTAACTTTCAGTTAAGCTTACAATTAGTGTGAACATTTTTATTTTAGATATTTTTTTGATTTTAGTGTTCCTTTCAATATCAAAAGATTTTTTTAATTTGCATCTATTTTGTTTTAATTTGCATCTATTAGTGTTCCTTTCAATATCAAAAGATTTTTTTAATTTGCATCTATTTTGGCGATATTTGTTTAATTTAAATAATATCTAAACTGCGGCTATAGAATAAAAATTTATTTGGATCCATTATGATACAAAAAATTTTTGGGCAATATTTGAAAAAACAAAAAAATACAACACCTTTTGCAACTGCAGTTCAGAAAATATCAATTGAAATTCAGAAAGTGCATTTGAAATTCAGAAAACATCAATTAAATTTCAGAAAACATGTTTTCTGAATTTCAATTTATATATTCTGAATTTTAATTGATATTTTCCAAATTTCAATTAATATTTTCTGAATATCAATTAATATTTTCTGAATATCAATTGTCATTTTCAGAATTACAATTGATGAGTGTCTGAATTTCAATTGATATTTTCTGAATTAAAATTTTTTTTTTTCTGAATTTGAAATGGAAAATATAATTTTCCATTGATATTTTCTGATTTTCAAAAGGAATTTTTAAATTTCAAATGATATTTTCTGAATTTCAAATAGAAATTCTGAATTTCAATTAAGATTTTTTTGAATTATAATTGCAAAATTTGTTCGAAATACAAAGCAAATTTTATTGAAGGCAAAATCTTTTATTGTTACCCTAGTACCGGCCATTAATCAAAATATTTTCGGCCACACTGATTTTAAAATCGTACCCAGTTTTTTTCATTATATACCAGATTTCTTCCCAAAATTACTTTAAAGTTTTTCATGTTTTAACGACATTTTTATAAGATTTTTTTTATAAGTTAGTTTAACAAAAACTTTCATTACAGTGTCTACAAAATATTTTCAAGTTTTATTTTAAAATTCATATAAAAATATGAACATTTTTATTTAGGATCAATGTTTGGCACACTTAGGATACTAAATTCAACTAACATTGTCATTTGTTTTTTCATGTTCAAAAAAATAACCACAATTGTAGTAAAAATTAACCACATATGTTAGTAAAAAATAAACAAACATTTACTTTTTTTAATTATTAAAAAAAAAAAACTACTGTAACAAATGAATGTAAAATCATAAAACAGTCATATAATGTGGTTTGTTTTCATAAATGGACTACAAGGTTAGTAAAAAAATTTAATTGTTCTACAAATGACTGACATTTACATTAAAAATAAAGAAACTGTATAACCCAAACAACTACACATTTTTAAAGCAGAAGTTCTCTGAGTGCACTCTTGTTTTCACTTTAAGGGGTCAATTGTTGTAGCGATGTGTAATATTGAAGAATTTGTTAATTGTTTATACAAAATTAGAAACTACACTTAGTACAAAAGTTAGTAAAACGTCTTGTAAATCAGGTATACTATTTTTTAGCAATTTTTTTGCTAAATCGTGTTTTCAGCTAAATTTTTGTTATACTTATTCAGCACGTAACTGTTTTATAATAATGCTTTACTAATATACTAATGTTTTAACTAATTAATTTTGCTAAAAAAAATGTGCTGATAAGCACATTAATAGTGTGGACTACAACCAGATTGAAAGATATACGCAGAATGAAGCAGATGTCGCGGCATGTCAAGATGTAGTAGAGAAGAGGAAAATGATACTAAAAAGTAGAACTCTAATAAGACATATAAAAAAATCAAATCAACCAGACTTTTGTATCTATTTTTCATACATAAAACAAAATTGAGGATTAAAACAACTTAAATTTTGCGTTGTCACCGGCTTGTGAAAATAATTGTCTATTAATAAAATAAAAGACAAAAGAAAATATTTAAATTTAATATGTATTTCTATAATAAATGTTAATAGATTAATAATCTAGTGTGGTCAAATTGCAAACAAACATATACAGACAGGTAGACAGAGTAAAGCGAAAGACAAAGACACACATCTTAGGTAGATTTTTATGGTTCCTTTTTCTTATTGCAAAAAAAAAGGGTTGTTTTTTTCGTTTCGTTTGTTTTTGTTTATTTTTTCGTTTCGTTTCTATAATTATCTTCGGTAGTTTCGTCCTTTAAAAGAAAGCATCATTTAGACTACCATTGATGTAAGTAGTTAAAAGAAAATTTTTGTTATGTTATATATATTTATTTCTATATATTTTCAGATATTTAATTAATTCATGACATCAATGTGGGAAATTTTATATTTCGTAATTATTGTAATTATTTTTAAAAGAATCACAAAAATATGTTTTATGATTTTCAGCAAATATATTAACTAAATTACAATTTTTTTTACAATTTTTTTTGCGTTTTTTTTCAGCAAAAAATTTATTAATTTTTACCAACGCTTTTTTATTTCTAATCTACTAAGTGTTAGCAAAACTTTTGCTGAATCTACTAATTTTGTTGCTAAAAATCAGCTCGCTGATTTTCAGCAAAAGATTTTGCTGACATTAGCAATTTTTTTTGCTAGCACCCCTCCTGACTAAAATTTTGCTGACTCAGCAAAATTTTTTGCTGACTTTACAAATTTTTTTTTTTTGAGTGTAGTCTTGTTAAATTTTAAAATTTTTTTTTTTTATAAATTATTTACAGAAAGAAGTCGAAAACATTTTTATTACAACTATAACGGATACAAGTAATATACCAGACTACCGCAGTTTTGTCCCATCCAAGGACTCCTCAGTGGCTATTTATTTGTCAATCGATCAAAGTAAGTTTAAATTGTTTAATTTTTTTTTATGAAAATATTTTTATTTTTTTTTTACGTGACTGAGGATTAAACCCAGTACCCTCATCAGACTTTTACTCATAGCATTACCTCTTTAATAATGTTACATTATTTAATAATGTTAGTCTCCTTAACAAAATATATATTATTTTATGTATATTTTAAGCAAATTTAATTCGCAAGAATCATTAAATTAAAATTTTCTTAACTGATAAGCTCATCATTCATATTTTTTATATAACAATCTCAAAATAGACATTGTTGTACCTCATGTTATTTCAAATCATTATTATCATATCTTGAACATCTTTATGAAATTTTTTTTTTGCCGTACATTTATATTGTTTTTTTATTCGAAATACATTGTTACAAAATCATTTTGTCTATAATTTTGTATGCGTTTTTACTTATAGCATTTTCTACTTACTACTTTTTTTGTAGAAAATCATACTTAATAAACTCATAAAACAGTAAAATCTCGCCAAGACTAAAGTTATCTTTAAGAATAAATATATTAAAATGCATAAATTCACTGCAATGTTAATGAAAAGTTCCTCGTTTTATTATGGATTATAAGTTTTTTATTATCCTATCTTGGTCCATTTCACTGTTTTAGTTGTTTCTGATATTTTGTTTTTTTGTTTTTGAGTTGCTGAGTTTTATATTTTTGTTGAAAAGCTTATTGTTTGATTGTTCTTTAAGGAAATGAACTCAAGTGTAAAGTCTTTATATTCTTTAGTTTTGTCTTTATGTTGTTCACGCTGTTAAACCTAAAGTGAAATAATGTGTTGGTTTTTTATACTTAAATAGGTTTATTAATATTTTTGCGGAAAGTTTATTTTAGATGGTAAAAGAAATTAAACAAAATGACTATAAACGATTTTTTGTTGAAGGTGATTAATTTGATCATAACGTGATATAATTTGCCAGACAACAAATATTATTTAGTTGTATTACAAAGTAACGAAATTAGTTAACCATTTCATTTTGGATCGTAATTTAACAATATGTTTCATTTCATACAAATTGTAATTGGATGCGTATACGCAACATAATTCATTTTGTATTAAGTATACGCTCGGTTGAGCTTTCAAATGATAAACAGACGGAGAATTTGAATAAATATTCCTGGGTAGATTACATGGCATTATTTTTTGAACTACCAGTTATAACACTCAATTGGACCACCGATGTGTATAGGTTTTGTAAGTTGGTGTCTGAGACTTCGGAGTATGTTCTCTGCGCATGTCCTAGGCTTTATGATAAGATACTTAGGTTTCTGGGTGATCGCTTTATTTTGCCTTCCCACATTTTAAATATTTCGCCTAATATGATGATTGTCTTTATAAGTAGCTTAAATTTTTAGGGAACTCTAGACAGCGCAAAGGACCTACATTATTCGCAGTGCATAGTGCCATCTGATCTAATCTAACACTCTTCATTACTCTAATACAAATAATAATGATTTACTATATTTTATTATTTCCCCAGTACATTATTTTTAAATAACAATTAATTATATAAAAAAAAATTGAAATCTATTTTTAGACTCATTATTTTTTCAACTCTAGGAAATACATAAATAACTACATATTTTTGATTTTTTGTTAGCTGAAAACTAATGACATTTTGGGCAAGCAAATATTTTAAGTTTTAATCTATCAAGTTCAACATGTGGAAATAGAGCGGTTGACTGGTAGAGCGGTTAACTGGTAGAGCGGTTGACTGACAACCTGGAGTCCAGGTTCGAATACAGTATGAGCACATTTTATTTAAAAAATGGGCTTATACTAAATTCAATAAAAAAATATTTATTTTTATTAAATTTAGTGTTGTTTTTTTAATTTTTTTATATTCATTATTTTTGTCTATACTAGTAAGCATATAGGTAACCACATACTTTTTGATTTTTCATAAGGTGTTTAGTAATGATATGTCATTATTGTGCACGACTTTCCCCATATAAAAGTAATGAGATTTGTAATGGCATTTGTAAGTACTTGCCCTTACCTAATATGTATTTATATAACCACTTAATTCGTAATGCTTTTTTACACTGGTATACAAAGAAAAACAGATTCGAGCCGGCAGCATATTTCTGGTTGTATGAAAAATTAAAAAAAAAATGCTATGAAAAATTTACAGTTGTACTTAAACTTTTTGAACCAAACAGGAAAAGTTTAGTTATGGCTGAGATAAATTCATGCATTACCATGTAATATATATTTTATTTCCTGTATCATTATTTTCAAAGATAAAGTAATGAGTTACCAATAATTGGATTGAATTACTTTGTAATGAACACTGCATACCTTCAGCATTATTTCGGAACATAAATTAATGAGTTACAAATAGTTGGTTACATAATGCATTACATTGAAATGTATACTCCATACCTTAAACATTATTCTTAAAATAAAAAGTAATGCGTTACCGATAATTGAACACTCATGGATTACACTCATGATACCTAATTTCAAAAGATAAAATAATGACTTACCGTTCATCAATTACTATAAAACTAAAGTGCTAATTAAAATATTCTTCGGAAAATCTATATTTAGGCAGATTTCCATGTAATGCAATGATTACTTCGTGATTTTAGTAAGCATGAGGCTAATGAATATTTTTTTATATTTTTGACATCACGAACAAAGAAAATTAAGAACAACAATTCATTTACATTTTAAGCCATTAAATATCATATGTATTAATAGCTCAGTGGTAGAGTACTCAAATAACAATCAAACCCCATTTTCGAATACCAGCGTAACCGCGGTTACTTATTTATTTATACATTGTATATCTTAGTGTTTCATAACAATAGCCGTAATTCGATTTGAGTCATTATAACGAGCTCAAATATGAAGTTTATTTTGCAAAATTGCCTTCCTTTATTATTTTGAATTAAACGCCATGCGGCAAATTTCTTAATGAACTCAAAAAACACCAGTTGGCTGTGAAAGCCTTATATATGAGGTCCCGGAATTTTTATCGATATGTTACCAACGGAATAACAAACTGATCTATACCCCTCTGCAGAGTATATTGAAAAACTTAGAATTTTAAAAAATCAGCAAAGTTATATTTTTTGCATGTGTGTTTAAATACAAAATACACACTTCAAATAAATAAAATAAAATCAAAAAATACTAAAAAAATTGGTGAAGCACTGTAATATTTCCTCGGTTTACCTGTCACGGGATATGTCCTTTGAAGTCAGTTGACTAATTTTTTCGCTATTGCATTTTTACTTTAAAATAAAGCGACTTTCAAAATTAACTCTGAGAATTAAAATTTTAAAACATTAGGTAAATTTTGATTTTTAAATTGTTTCTAAATTAGGAATTACCCAATTTAAATGCAGAAAAACTAAAATATCAATTAAAATTTAGAAATTTACAATAAAAATCTAGATTCAAGTTTAAATTAAAATTTACAAAGTTCGTTTTATAAAAAAAAAAAAAAATAATAAAACTTCTGTTGATTAAAATAAAAAAATATATAAAGCCTCGTTGAGAGTAGTAAAAGTATTAAACATAAAATAAGTTCTCGAATCCCAAAAATTTGTTTAGCATTTATGTTAAAAAAAAATTACCCAGGTATGTCGTATTGACCAGAAGATAAAAGTTTTCGAACTGAGTTAGTTCAAATAATTTTAAATCTAGTCGTATATTCGTGTTGACATAAAGTTTAATCTGACAAAACTCGTTTTTTATTCCCGTTGTTGACTTTCAAATCTTCAATACATTCTATCACCCACAAATATCTTCTTTCAATGCTGGATTTCAGTTATCCATTGAAGATGTTAAATTGCTTCAATAAAAAATCCTGCCTGTCTATAATATTTTATTTGTATCATCCTTAAGGAGTATGTATACAATAAAAGTTGTTGTTATTTTTTAGATACGCTTTAATTTTTTGTTGTTATTATTTGTTATTTTGTAGATAAATTTGTATTTTTTTTTTTTTTTTGAATATCTACTCCATAGATATTTTTTATGGTGAGAATAAAGATAAATTTTGTAGCGTAAAGCGAGAGATATTTAACAGTTTCTGCACAAAATCAGACATACAAAAAAACAGGACCTTAAATATTTGTTGATTTTGTACATACATATATATGTATGTGGTTTAAATATTATCTTTTCCTAAGTATATAGTAAATTAAATTTAGTTTGCGAAAAAAAAATATATAATACAATACATGTAAAATAAAATCTGCACAACTGACAATTGTTGCAAATTGAGTAGATTTTTTTGCCAGCTATACAAGTGTCAATTGAGTAAATGTTGTTTGGCAGTGATTTTTTTTTTGTATTTTGAGTAGAATTTTATGAATGAAGTTTATTAGGAATGTAGAAAATACATACCAATTGTTAATAAAATTCAATAAAATGTTTATTAAAACAGTTCTGGGAAAGGATTTTGAATGCAGGGAAAGAAATAAAATAAATCGATGGTCATAAGTCGACGACTATTAACGTTTTGACGATTATAAATTTTCAGACAAAGCTATTTTTTATTATTTTTATAATTCTTTGGATAAAAGCTTTTATATATGTAAGATCTCAAATCAGCTTTGAGTTTTAGTTTAAACTCCCAGAAGATGGTTAAAGAATTTAACCGAAATATCGAATGGTAATAACAAATTCAAAATACAAAAGCATTGTGTTTTTATTTTTATAAAACACAAAAAAAATTCCATAAGCCAAAATAAAAACAATTTCAATAGCTCAAAAAGTGTTCCGAATTGAGCTCAAAATGTATTATTAAAATTTTTGTATGAACCCAGAAAAATTTTTCGTGTTTTTAGAAGCAGGATAAAACAAATGCACTGATGTAAGTGCTTACCATTACATAATACTGAGAAGCAGAAAAAGAAACAAATTTTCGTATAAAAATAGCAAAAAAAAAATTTTGAGCTTTCTGATTTCCCTTACAAGAATGTAGGTTGTAAGCAGCTTACCTTAATCCTTTACAAGGATGCAGGTTGTAATGCAGAAAGTTTAAAATCGTGAATTATAAATGATATGTACCTGTTTTACCGAGTGATTTCCGATTTTGGTTGTTTTGAATATGTTGTACAAAATAAATAGTCATTAAATTGTTTCTGAAGAGCTAGCACGTGGTGCGGAAAAAATGAAATTATTATATTAATATGTCTAAAATTTTAATAACAAAAATTAATAATTGTAGAATCTTATGTAAAATAAATTATATAATATTCATATTATTACTTTTATTCGTAATAATCTAGACATTAAAAATGATTTTACTGAAAGCCATGAAATCACAGCTTTTTATAAGCGCTAAAATCAGCGCTTATTTTGCCAAAAGTAATGCTTCATGGCATATTCTTTTTGGCTTACTCCCTTGCAAACCTGCCTGCAGGTAAGCAGCATTTTTTTACTGGGAAAGTAGTTCATCTAAAAGAGCCTTATTTTTTTATTTATAAATTACTCAAAATTATATTTAGAAAAAATAATTTTTTGGAAGCTTTTTAGAAATGTTCACAAATATTCAAATTCAATTTCATTTCTCAGCCAATTCTTAACCTTTTTTTTTAATTTAATAATTTTCTTCATATTTTTCTGTCTTTAATGATTATTTTTAGAATGATTATATTTCCGTCCAAAAAAGTTTTTAATATTTGACAATAACATTTTTAAATTTCAGAAGTATAATTTTTTCATTTTCGTCTCATTGAATAAGAACCCCTAAAAAAAACTCAAACTTTGCTTTTTTGAGAAATTGAAGCATTCTTTTGTTAAAAATACTGAATTAGTAAATTGATAGATTTTTGATATCTTGTGACGTGCTAGGTGGTGGGTTTAAGAATTTTAAAAAATTAACTGCAATCGCTTTAAAGCTTACAAGTCAAATGCTTATGCAAACGTATATTGGCTGGCTAACAGCAAAGTCAATTTTTCGCATGTCAATGTCAGTTGATCTGTCTGTCGCGGGATAGGTACTTTGAGGTCAATTGGCTCATTTCTTTGCTGTTTGCGCAGTATTAACAAAAAAATACTGAAAACGGCTTCAAAAATTGGGAAGGGAACTAGAAATTACAAAAAAAAAAATAAATTGGAATTGAAATTGTTTTTTAAATAAAAAATTAACAATTAAAATGTTAAAATTAACAAAAAAAAACATTATAATTTGAAAACTTACAATTAAACTAGATTTAAATAAAAACTGAAAACAAAATTCCATTTACATTAAAAAGAAAAATAAATAAATGCTTTATTTGCTTCAAATAATATAAAAAATATTATTAACAAATTTTCGTTAAGGTAGCTCTCCTAAGTAATATTTCAAATCCAACTACATCAGCTTATAGGCTAATGGGTATTTTTTGGCTATACCCAAGTAAAAAATAAATATTTTGTGAATTTTCATTACCGAAAAATGAGAACGCCTAATTGTATCATATTATATCGAAAGTGATACAATTAGACACTATTTGATGCAATTAGATGTAGTTTGATAAAATTAGCCGTTTAAATATAAAAATAATCTGTTTATTTAAAAAATAAACCTTTAAATTTCATATCTTTTTATATCTAATTGCATTAAAAATAATATAATTAGATGTAATTAATACGGCACAAAACTCGGATAGAATTGTATAATTTTATATTAAATTGCATCTAATTAAGTATATTTAGATCCAAAGTGATCCAATATTATAAAACCATTTTTCAGATCAAATTATAGCCTCTTAGTGTGCAGAAAATATCTTATCATATATAATTTTAAGTAAACTTTTTTACTCGGGGTATTTTAAAACTTTCATAATTTCGTAATCAACACGTTTTTTAAAATAGAGAGAGCGGAAACGTTTTTTAAAAAAGACCATTTCCTTAGCATTTTTACAAACATTTTTAAGAGTACACATTCTGTGTGTATTACGGTACATAAAAGTGTGTAAAAATTTATTTAAGCATTTATTGTTTATATTTACTCACTATGCTTAATAGTAAACAAAAGTTTACTCATTTTTAACTAGTAATGTTATCAACATTTTTTTAGAAAGCTCCAACATTATGTATGATTGCATATAAAATGTGTACGCAATGCTTTTAAGCATTTATTGTTTACATTTACACACTATGCATAATATCAAACAAAAACTCACTAATTCTTCAACTGCATTTTTTAAAGTGTGTGGTAGATATATGAGTTTCTAATAATTTATAATAAAATTTGCCATTTCTTGGAATCGCTCTAAACAAAATCAATAATAGTTTTTGATGATGCTTTTAAAGTCTCAGAAGTTGTTAATTATTTTATGAAATCTACCTTTGTTATCTAAACCATAGTTTTAGCAACCTTCGTTCAAGATTAATATTACACACACAGTTAAAAATAATAAAATAAATCATATAAATTTCTTGTCAACATTTTTTTTTTTTTTTGCTTAAATTGCTATTTAAACGTTTTATGGTACTAAAAACACTTTCTATCTATTATTTTTTTACATTTTCCTACATTTTTTCCGGCCATGTGCTATTACAAACCTTTAAACATTTTACTTGAAAATATATGTGGAATGGGCTGCTGTGTATAAGAATTTTAACCCTCACAATACATAACTTGTTTTCTGTGGAACTTTTTTTTTTGATAGCGCTGAATGAACGGAAATCATGACAGTAGTGTGTTGGGTTAGCTGCTGTTGATGTTATTGTGTGAGTGCCTAAATGTGGAAAAAAGTATTGTGTTAGGTTGTGCCAGTGTGTGTGTGAGTGTACACTACGCTACTTGTTTTTCATATGAGTCGAAAAATATTGTTGACATGGTCCTTCGTAGTAGTCGTCATTTGAATTATGGGATGTTACCAAAAAAAAAAACATGCTAGAATAAAGTACCAACAAATCTTTCTAACAAAAAAATAGTTTTTTTGTTTGCTATTTTTTTTTTCATATAGTCCGTTGATGTTCTTTTTTTTTCTTCTCTGTTATCTATGGACTACTACTACGGCCACTAATATACAGTAGAATGTCCCTTAAAAACGATTTTTCTGAAAGGATTCCAATTGAAACTTTAACCCGTGCCGAATTTCTGGCAAAAATGGCCCATTTGTAAAAAAAAATATTAAAAAATTCCCAAAATTTTAAATATTGAAAAATTTAATTTTAAGCCAATTTCAACTGGTTTCGAAAATTTTTAAGTAGCTTATATACCTCTTTTATTTTTATTTTGTAAATTGTTAGATATGTCTTTTACAAAAGTTAACTCTAATTAACTGAATAACTCTATATGGATCAAATTGTATAAAATAATTATTTTTATCAATTGGAAATTTTTTTTTATCAGTTTAAAAGTTTTATACTCTTGTAGTCTCAATATAAATTGCGTTTCATGGACCTTATTTTGTCCCCTGTCCACTGAGGGTTAAATATTTTTTTTAAATAAAAGTAAAGATAATTATAGTATAGTCAAACTAAGGTGATCTTTTTTCGAAAACTATGCAAACTTTGATAAATGTATTAAAATGTTGTTAAATTTTTGACTAAATAATCAATTTTCATAAAATGTATGGGAAAAGATTCGTTCTGCACACAAAACTAAATTATAATTTTTTTAATCTATTTTTTTCTTTTTAAACAACTATTTATACACTGCGTTGCATAATTATAATTACAAATGATTTTTGCTATTTGTGCTAATATTCCAAACAATTTTTCAAGAGTGTTATAACTGATCTCTTATTGCAGGCGCGGATCCAGAAAAAAGTTTTGCGGATGAAAGTTAGAGTATTTTTGATTAACGTTTCTAAACTTTTAGCATTTATGTATTGAAACATTTTATTTTGGCCCATTTTCCCTCCGCCTGGATCCGCTCCTGCTTGTTGTGTAAAAATTAAGAGATTACTTAATTGATTTAAGAGAAAAATTGTGTAATAATATTTTGTTAGTGTTTCATAACTATAATTACATACAACGTTAAACAAAGAATAATAGCAAATAAAGACAAATTAAATACTTATTTCTGTTTATTATTCAATTTTAATCAATTTGCAACAAAATACCGCGTGGTTCATTCTAAGTGATTATGAAATAGGTAAAATTTTAGCCGATTTAAAAAGTAGCTTAAGTTTTCGGGAAATTGCTAGAAAAATAAACCGTTCACAAGTGGTTGTCACAAATTTTGCAAATAACCCGAGTGCTTATGGTAAAAATAAAACAGGCGGCCCGAAAAAAGCTTTCTGACCGGGACCGACGTAAAAAACTCAACTGTGCCAACAACACAATGAACAGACTCAATCAGATAAACAATGAATGCAAGGTAAATGTGTTCAAATCAACCATAAGTATTCTCTTAAGGGATTACCAGAGAGTTACTCGCCTAAAGCTGATGTCTGTGCCAAGGATATTACCCCCCGCCAAAATTGCTCCACTTGAATTCGATAAAAGGAATTTACAAACCAACTGGAGAAAGGCTGTTGTTTGTAGAAAAAAGTTCAATCTTTTTGTTTCGGCGCTATGGTTGAATCGGTATTTCCAAACACTAGGATAAATTCTTCCGAGTACATTACAGTATTAGAAGAGAAATACCAACGAAGAAGAATTCATTTTCCAACAAGGCAATGCCTCAGTGCATGTATGTCGTCAGACAATGGAATGGCTTTTATCAAAAAACCGGCTCAAAACCCCATTGACAATATTTGTAGAGTATTAACTAGTCCAGTTTAGGTAGAAAACCGTCAATATGAAAGCGTTTTTTATCTAAAATTGATACATGACGATCTATTACGGAAGAACTTCGAATAAATCTGGTATTCAGTACACTCGAAAAAAAAAGGTTTGTAAAGTCAGCAAGAAATTTTGCTGAGTCAGCAAACTTTTAGTCAGGAGGGTGCTAGCAAAAAAATTGCTAATGTCAGCAAAATCTTTTGCTTTTAGGTAGAAAACCGTCAATATGAAAGCGTTTTTTATCTAAAATTGATACATGACGATCTATTACGGAAGAACTTCGAATAAATCTGGTAGTCAGTACACTCGAAAAAAAAGGTTTGTAAAGTCAGCAAAAATCAGCGAGCTGATTTTTAGCAACGAAATTAGTAGATTCAGCAAAAGTTTTGCTAACACTTAGTAGATTAGAAATAAAAAAGCGTTGGTAAAAATTAATAAATTTTTTGCTGAATTTTAGTAGACTGAAAAAAATCGCAAAAAAATTGTAAAAAAATTTAATTTAATTAATATATTTGCTGAAAATCATAAAACAAATTTTTGTGATACTTTTAAAAATACTAAGATGTGTGTCTTTGTCTTTCGCTTTACTCTGTCTACGTGTCTGTATATGTTTGTTTGCAATTTGAACACACTAGATTATTAATCTATTAACATTTATTATAGAAATACATATTAAATTTAAATATTTTCTTTTGTCTTTTATTTTATTAATAGACAATTATTTTCACAAGCCGGTGACAACGCAAAATTTAAGTTGTTTTAATCCTCAATTTTGTTTTATGTATGAAAAACAGATACAAAAGTCTTCCATGGTTGATTTTTTTATATGTCTTATTAGAGTTGTACTTTTTACTATCATTTTCCTCTTCTCTACTACATCTTGACATTCCGCGACATCTGCTTCATTCTGCGTATATCTTTCAATCTGGTTGTCGTCCACACTATTAATGTGCTTATCAGCACAATTTTTTTTAGCAAAATTAATTAGTAAAACATTAGTATATTAGTAAAGCATTAGTATAAAACAGTTAAGTGCTGAATAAGTATAACAAAAATTTTAGCTGAAAACACGATTTTAGCAAAAAAATTTGCTAAAAAATAGTATACCTGATTTACAAGACGTTTTACTAACTTTTGTACTAACTTATTTTTTTGAGTGTATGTCTAATCGAATTTTCGAGTTTATTCAACAAAAGGAGGCCTCACGCATTATTGAAATTACTGGGTTAAAAATATTTTTTTTTTTAATTTTAGTGAAATTAATACGAAATTTATTGAAATTTATGTGTAATTATAGTTTTACAACGCAGTGTTTTATAAAAATAGCAATCGACATATGCAAATTAAGCATTTCAAAAAATCTTTAAAATTAAACTTTTTTCTAAATTTGTGGGTAATTTTTGATTCCAGGCTAAAGTAGCTTAATGATATTCAATGAAATCAGCTTTCCATATCTAAATAATTTTCAATAATTGAAAAATTAAATTTTTAAAAATTTGAATTTTTTGAATTTTTAATAAAAATACACTTTTTTTACAAATAGGCCAATTTAACGTTAACGTTTTACAAAAAAATAAATATTGATTTCTTCCAAAAGGAACCATTTGCAAGAAAGAAAAAAAAACAGGTGTAAAATCGACAAATCATTTTATGAGGGTCATCCTCCTATGCATACACAAACACAAAATCTCTTATTTTCAATGTGTATGTCTGTATGTGTTATACATTTTGAGTGTTTGAGTTACTACTCTATATGTGTGTGGAGAGTTATTTTGTTAAATAAGCCATTGTTTAGCAACGAAGAAAGAAAACATGTTACAAATTTTTAGAGCTTAGTTTGGATTTTCATTCTTCTATTTGTTGGATAGTATGAAATTTTACTAATATATTATTACTACAAAATTTAGTAGTAGTTCTTTCATATGGTTTGTTTTATTTATATGTACTCCTTGCTATTCTTTACATATTCTATTACTTAAGTTTACAATTTTCCATGTGTTTTTTTTTATTTTATTTTTTTCACGTCGTCATAATCTATGTAGTCTGTTATAAGATTTAATATAAATTTATGTATTTATTTACCAAAAATATTGTTAATTTATTCCTTTAGTTGTTCAAACTATACACAGAAAATCAAATATCAACTAAAATATTTGTTTTTTTAGTTAGATTTTTATAGGAAGAAGAACATATTTTTACTGAAAATTTTAACGGACCCAATGGATATGCCAGACTGCCATAGTTTCGTTCTCTTCGAGAAGGACTCTTCAGTGGTTAGTTTATATGTCAACTGAACACAGTATTTTATATTGTTAAATTGCTATATATGAACAACTTTTTACTTTGTGTTGTAGTGAGTTTCAAACCCTCAACCATGCATCAGGCAATGACTCGTAGCATAATCTCTTAGCGAGTTGAGCCACGGTCGATACAGCGATCAGTGTAGCTAAATTGAGTTTTGTCAATCACAGCATTCAGAATGTATTGTTTTAATCAGAGGAGACGGAGTTAACTAATAACTATGAACTATTTATTTTCCTACTAGAATGACTCCTCTTTTTAATCCTATTGCTATTTCTTTTTCACAAGTTATTATCACATTATGATACACAGAAAAAATTATCAACATAAATATCTAATTAAAGCTTTGATTTGAATTAAATTTGTTTCTAAACAAATATTTAATTGAATCAATTAATATTTTAATTGACTTTTAAATATATAAATAGATATTATATTTTAGACGTAATTCTCAAATTATTTTTCCAAGTTTGTTATAATTTTTATTAAAAATAAAAATTATGTTTTTTTCGACCTTTAATTGTGCAATGAAAATGAAAATTATTCAAGTTCGAGGCCATACTCTATATTTCTTCATTAGGATATTGTCCTAACAAATAATCTATAGAGTTTTTTGTTTTCAAATTTATTATTTGACCCTTTCAGGAATGTGTTGATAGATCTATTTATTTTTCATACAATGTATGCTTAAATAGAAAAATTGTGGGCGTTGTGGTGTACTGGTTAGCGCGTTGGACTGTTACACAGATGCTCCCGGTGACGACAACATCAATTTAAAAAAAAATAATATATATGAGTTTTCTATCCCTAATATGTATCGCAGCGTCCGCCTTCGGTGTTCCCATAGCACTTAACCCCACCGAAGTAAAATAATGAATCAGGGCTATGACACAAAAAAGCTTCAATAAATTCGCCAACTCTACATCAGGTGGCGAGCAACAACTGTTCTAAGACTTATCTCGCGCAATTACAGTGTTGCCATGTTTGAAGCCCTTCATCCTTCACCACCTTTCATCTCTATCCCCTTTCCAAAAGAAAGCAACACATTAACAAATAGGAAGAATTTCCTGAGTGTTGCTTCTCTTTAAAAAAAAAAAAAAAAAAAAGCACACACACAAACATACAAACAGACGTAGCATTACAAAAAACACACATACCAACGTATCATTAACACACATTTTTTGTAAGTATCATATATTTTTTTTGTAGAAGTTATTTATAACTTTTTTTTCTTTTTAATTTTCAATAAAAGTTTTAATTGATATTATCATTGCCGTGATAGGTGCAAAATCAATTAAAATATTAATTGATTTAACAAATTTTTTAATTGAAACCCGTTTTAAGTTTTTTTCTCTGTACGCTTTATTCACATTCATTAGTTGGCTACGAAGTGTATGTTAGATATAGAGTTGCCGAGAGTTGTTAATTTCAATAAAAGTTAAACTAAATTCGCACCTATAAAAGAAATTGTAGTATCAATTAAAATATCTTGTAACTATACAATTAATTTAGTTTCAATTAAAATTTAATTCATATCTATTAAAAATTTAATTGAATATTGATTTTAATCTCAATAACATTTTTAGTAAAAATTCTGAGGGTGTGGTAAATTGTCACAATGGATGAAATCGCTTTTTTCAAATACGAGCGATTTCTTAAATCGGTTTTTTTGTCTATTAGATTCTTTTTTATCTTGGAAATTTCGGTAATTTTTTCAGTTTTGAGGATTTTTTTTAATTTTGACAATTTTTTTTAATTCTATCATTTTTGTAATAGGCTATCATCTAAAATATTGTACACATTTATAAACGTTTAATAGATATTATTAAGCTTTTAATAGAAAGCCAGTTTTAAAGCCAAATAAAAGTTTAATTGAAAAATCTTTGCTACTATTTTTTTTTCTGTGTACTTGTTTGCTTTCTTCCTCAATATAAATGTCTATGTAATTTAACTAAAACATGTTTCTTGGTGTTAGTAATATTTCTGCTTCTTTTTCAAATTTCGTTTTGGCCATAGTATTAAGAACTTAATAAATAAACAAAATTATAAATGTTTATATGAAAATTGTTGTTAAATTTATATGTTGACTTTCAGCTGTTATTTTGTTATTATTACAGTTGTTGTTGACGTCTGCTGGTAATAATTTAATCTTGATTTATTATGCTTGTAAATGGCTTTTGTAATGTCAAGTTCAAAATATCCATAATTCTCTATGTTTTTTATTTATTTTTATAATTATTTTATTTAAAATTTAAATTGCTTGATATACTACTAAAAAAAAAGCGTTTATAAGAACTAAAATTAGGGCGTATAATAAATATTTAATTTAAATCTGAATAAATTACTCATACGCTACGAGTTCCCTAAAATGAAATAAATAATTTTGTTGAGTGAATCGTCGGCTGGCAAATAGAAAAAAAACGTGAATAAAAAATGTTTAAAAGCAAATAAAGTTACGCATGACAGTTGGTTTTTTAAAAGCAATTTTTAGTCGTTGAAAAGTTATTATCGAAAAAATTCAAAATTTTCAATTTATTGCTTAATTTAGAGTAATTTATTACTTAATTAAATTTATTACTTTAGTTAGAAAAGTTCCCTTATCAACATATTGGTTTATACAAAAATTGTTATATTCTTAAAGCATTTCCCAACAAAATACTATAAAATTCTGCAACATTAAGTCGGGCATATTTATACCCACCATCACACTGTGCAGGAGGATATATATAAGTTTTTCATTCCGCTTGTAGCTAACAAGGAATCTACATAGTGGTGAATCAGCAGATTTTAATAAAACTTGGATTTGTTCTTGAGGACAAACAACTATTAGACACTTTTGTTTGTAGGTGCACAATCGCACGTTTAGGGATTAAAAAGGGGAGTAAAAATCACAACAATTTTGTAAGAAAACATTTTTAAAGTTTTATGAAATTCAGATTTTACGCAGTATTAAATTAACCCATATTCAACGCTCTCTTCGAAAAACCTAAACTGGTTTTAAAAGAGTTTCGAAAAAAATGTGTTAACAGTGGTACTTTTAATCAATTAATTGTCATGCTTTTGAGCAATTTTAATTAAATTTTAAAGTTAACTTCTGTTGTCTGATGTATTCTCTGCATAAGATTTGTTTGATTTGGGTTATAAAATCTCTTCGGAAAAAGCCGTGTTAAAGCCGAACGATTACGAAAATTGAAAAAAAAAAACTCAGACAACCCCTCCATAATATTGTATAAGCATTATTATATATTATTTTGAACATTAACATCAACTTCCAATACACAGAAAAAACTAAAAACGGGTTTCAATTTAAAAATTTATTGAATCAATTAATATTTTAATTGATTTTGCGCCTATCACGGCGATGATACTATCAATTAAACCTTTTATTGAAATTAAGAAGGAAAAAAATGATAAATAACTTCGACAAAAAAAATATGATACTCACAAAAAAAGTGTGTGATCTATACGTTGGTATGTGTGTTTTTACAATGCTAAGTGTGTGTGCTTGTTTTGTTTGTTAACTTCAAATGTATTTGGTATTTTATACTGAAAATTTTCTATTTATGCATACAGTGTATGAAAAAATAATATGATAACTGCGTCTAAAATAAATATGTATTTATATATTTAAAAGTCAATTAAAATACTAATTGATTCAATTAAATATTTGTTTAGAAACAAAATTAGATATTTTAAGTTGATAATTTTGTCTGTGTATAAATGTGGTATATGAAAAAAATTATTTTTTGAATAACAAAAATGTTTGGAAATGTACGGGCATGTATTATATACCTGTCATTTGATACACAATTAGCCTATAATTTAATAACTTATATAAGCAAAATATTTAATAAGCGTGAAATTGGTTAGTTTTTACCCGAGTTTTTAACACCTCAACTTGATATTGCTCAGCCGAAAAAAAATACGTGTCAAATAAATGTTTGTCCCTTACAATACATTCAAGTTTAATTCAAATCTTCTTTCTCACTTCTGTGTAAAGTTCTTGTCAGCTAAATGAATTCAAGGACTTCATAAACTTCATAAACTATTCATAAACTATTTAAACTTTAAACTATTTAAACTTCATAAACTATTTAAGTTGGATGTTGCTTAATAAAGATGTCGCTTAAAATCCTATTTGTCAATTTTCGTTTAGTACACTAATGCCTTATTGCAAACGACTCCAAATGGAAGAGTTCGATTTTGTTATGGCCCATTTTTATCTCTTATTTAGCAAATTTTTAAAAACTGGCCTGATCACAAATCAAAAACATAAAACTTAATTCAAATTTTGACTGCAAGAACGTAAATGCCCACATAATAAAAATTATTATATTATACAATTTGATCCATATAGGGTTAATATTTCCAATTTTGACTAAAAACTGACAGAATGTCTTCTTTGAGGAAAAATTTCAGATTTTGATATGTAATAGAGGATAGTCCCAACCCCACTTTTTTGAGATAAAATGGTGGTGTATAAAATGACCTGGTTTTATTTTTTTTTTTTGCGTTTTTTTTTTTACATTTTCAAAAGAAACTGTACATAAATTGATTTTAAATTAAATGTATTTTAAAGATCTATCTAAGGGTTTACTAAATATATTTAGAACAAAAAGATTTCAAAAATT
The DNA here is from genome assembly GCA_021234595.1 of Delia radicum. Taxonomy (NCBI): domain Eukaryota; kingdom Metazoa; phylum Arthropoda; class Insecta; order Diptera; family Anthomyiidae; genus Delia; species Delia radicum. The sequence continues at coordinate 221,539,941 of CM037854.1, forward strand.
TAAGAAACTTTGGAAACTAGATTTTGTAGTCTCTAGTTAAACTGAAAAATCCTTTTTTAAAATGTAAACTTTTTAAAAATATGCCAAAAATATCTTTTTTAAGTTTCTTGGCTCGATAACTCGATAAAACTATATCCGAAAACTAAGACTCAAATTCGGTTACTACAACTGAAATTGGTTGGTACATCTTTTTTTTTTTTTTTTTTTTTTTTTTCATTTATTTATTTATTACAACTAAGCTTTATGTTTGCTTATCTAGTAACTTATATTTACACAATTAAATCACGTTTTGGTAAGGAAATAACCCAATGGTTATCCCTAAAAGTCATCTACACATTATTCATCAATCGCAGATCAGATGGTAATGTTCTTCTTAATCTTCTGTTTGCTATTGGATTACGCAGTATTTCCTGTAATTCTTCATTACAGTGTTGTTGTAATCTCAATTCATGTTTAGTTGCTATTTTTTTAATTTCATCTACTATGGTTGGTATTTGCAAGTCTCTGTGAAGGTCGTCGTTTCTTACGTACCACGGGCAACAAGTGATACATCTTAGCACTTTGTTCTGGAAGGTTTGTATTTGTTTTAGGTTTGTTTTTTTTGTGCATCCCCAAAGTTGAATTCCGTACGTCCACTTAGGCTTAAGTACTTGCTGGTACAGTAAAAGTTTATTTTTCATTGATATATCAGATGTCGAGCTAAAAAGCCAGTACATCTTTTTGAATTTTAAATTAAGCTCTGAGGTTTTCTTCTTTACGTGCTCTTTCCACTTAAGTTTGGCATCGAGTGTAAAACCCAAGTATTTTGCCGTATTAGCGTATGGCACAATAGTGTTATTTATATAAATCGGTAAATGTTCTATTTTCTTATTTGTAAAATTAACGTGTGTTGATTTGGATTCATTAAGAAGAACTCTCCATTTTTTGGTCCATTCAAGGATTTTGTTGGTTGCATTTTGAAGCTTTTTTGTAGCTTCATTTATGTTTTTATCAGTTACAAGAATAGCTGTATCATCAGCAAAGGTTGCAATTTTTGCTTCAGGTGGAGTTGGCAAGTCTCTAGTGTACAGTATATAGAGTATGGGCCCTAGTACGCTTCCTTGTGGGACACCAGCATGAATTTTTCATCAGTTTGGAGTACTCTCCTTCATGTTTTACTCTAAAATATCTTCCAGAAATATAACATTTAAGCATGTCACTAAACTGGTTAGGCAAATCTCTCTGTAGCTTAAACGTAAGACCTTCATGCCAAACTTTATCAAAGGCCTGCGCTACATCTAAAAAAACACCGGAGCATATTTCTTTGCAGTTCAAAGTATTTTCTATTGTGTTGGTAACTCTGTGAACTTGTTCAATTGTTGAAAACCAAATTGGTGTTTGGGAATTAGACATCTTTCTTCAAGTATTGGTTGTAATCTTTTTAATAATATTTTTTCAAACACTTTCGCCATTGTTGGGAGGAGAGATATCGGTCTGTACGATGTTTTGTCATGAAGCTGTTTACCAGGCTTAGGTATCATAATAACTTCTGCAACTTTCCATTGGCTAGGTACATATTTTAAACGAATCGAAGCATTTATTATATATAAAAATAATCGCATGCCACTTTCCGGGAGCTCTTTTAACACTTTGCCGGTGATAAGATCATACCCTGGTGCTTTATTCGGTTTAATCTCCAGTTTTACCAAGTTGTTTAGCTCACGAAGGGTTACTTCAGAAATTTCTTTGGAATCAGCTGTATAAATGATTTCAATATTTTCATCTGAAGTTAGTCTAGGCAGCGGTTGAAAGGTATCTTCAAGATGGTTAGCGAAGAGGTCAGCTTTGTCTTGGGGACTTTTTGCCCATGTACCATCACATTTTTTTATAGGTGGAATAATCTTGGGTGTATTTTGAAACTGTTTTGTTATCTTCCATAATGAGTAATCGGTATCTTTTGTAGAAGATAAACTTTTTAACTGTTCTGTCATATTGTTATTTTTAATTTTGGAAAGCATTTTTTTTAATCTATTAGAAAGGTTGTTTAAAATATTTTTGTTTTCTGGACTTCTTTGTTGTTGCCAGGTTTTTCTTGCTTTACGCTTTTCAGTAAGTAGATTTCTTATTTCTTGAGGATATTTAGGTAAGCTCTTTCTTTGTATATTTGGGCTGCTGTTCCAGGCTGATGCCTGTATGACATCTATCAAATTGTCTAATTCAGATTCTACTTCATAAGGTGACTTAAGAGACACATTTAGTTTTATATTTGTATTTATATTAGAGCGAAAATTTTGCCAGTTGGTTTTGTTGTTTACCAGACATGGTGGTTGTGGAAAATCATTTACAGTTTCATTTACCAGTAACTTGACTGGCGAGTGATCTGATGACAGGTCATCTGCATTTTCAACTTGTATGTAATTTTTTGCGATACCTCTCGTTACAAAGAAATCAATGAGGTCAGGGATTTTATTTGGATCTGCTGGCCAGTAAGTAGGCTTACACCCAGAGTGAAAAAAACAATTCATTATCTTACCAGCATGATATAACTCCTTTCCTTTAGTTGTTGTAAGCCGTGAACCCCAATATAAATTTTTTGCATTAAAATCGCCTCCTAAGATAAAACAGGGGGCCTAATGTTTTGAAAAGGTCAACATATTCACATGATTTTAGGTTGTATTTTGGCGGGCAATATATTGCTGCTATATTGAATTCTTTGTTTTTTATTTCTATCTTAACTGCGATGACTTGCATATTTTCTTTTTCTATTTTTTCTGTTACATAATGTTTAATGCTTTCTTTTATAAATATTGATGCACCTGCTTTTGCTTTATTTAGTGGATGTATTGCATTGTAACATTTATATCCTTTAATTTGAATATACGTTTGTTTCGTGTTATGGCTTTCAGATATAAGACATATATCAACTTTTTGTTCATTTAAGAATAAATTAAGCTCAAGTTGGTGGTTTTGTAAACTATTGGCATTCCACGTTACAATACTTAGATTTTTAGGCATTGTATTTTTTTTTTTTTTTTTTTTTAGTTGTGGTGTTGTAGTCTAGACTCAAGTGTCTTTAGACTATTGAATAACATTTCATTAATACGACTCTGTTCTTCAAGCCTTTGATTAACCTTGTTGAGAGTTTGAGATATTTCGTGTATAGTTTGTTTATTATCATAAGTTCTATTATTTCTGTCATTAGCTACTTGAGCATAGGTTAACTCTTTATTTTGATAGGAGTTTATTTGCCTAAGCCTCACATTATTTTCTTTTTGCTGTATTGGATTTGTTTGCGTTTTTTGATGTTTTATTGATTGCTTTCTAATTTTTTGCAACTCTTTTGCTACTTCACACCCCCTATAGTTTGCAGGGTGGCTACCTTTACAGTTTACACACAATGGAGGAGAGAATTTATTAACTGTGCATAATGCAGACATATGCTTTCCTGCACAGCTGACACATCTTGGTTCTCGTGAACAATATTTTTGAGTATGACATTTCTTGCATTGCGCGATAACTTCTGGATTTTTTTTTTAAAGCCTCTATTTTTACTTTAACGTTTAGTATGTATCTTATATTAAATACTTTATCAACGGACTCTTCGTTTTTAAAGGAGATCATAAATAACGGAAGTTTATTTTTCTCGATCCCTTCATCAGTTCTGATCTTTTTGACCATATTAACAACATCTAACACTTCAAATTTTTGATATTGTAGATCTTCCTTAATATCTTCGGGTTTACAAGTTGGATGTCGACCTCTTACCATAACTCTAAGGGGTCTCTCCTGCTTATTTTCATAAGTGTACCACTGTGTTCCGTCATCATTAAGCTTCTTTACAAGAGCTCTATAAGAATCTGAATCTGGTGTATTTATTTTCCAAATATTGTTGTTTAAAGCAACAATCTTGTAGTTCTTATTTGGAATTATTTCCAGTATTTCTCTAATAGCAGAAAACTCTGGTACCCCTATGACATTAATAGGGGGGTGGTGGTAGTGGTTTTGCCGAATTTACTTGATTTGGTGCTGGAGTAGCCTCAATAAGATCTACATCTCCACCATTATTTTCTGGCTCGTTTTTACGTTTTGATTTTTCACGCTTTTCTTTATTTCGCTTTTTTAAAATCCAATTTGTTTCTCTTTCGAGGTCTTCTTCATCAGTTTCATATACCTGTTCGTTACGTTCATTTATCTGGGGTTCTTCCATTAATGATTCTTCTTCAGACACCATTTCTTGAAAGTTCATTTCGGTTATACTTTCCAATTTATTTGTATTAAAATTGGTTATTTCATTTCTCAATAATTTATTCTCATTCTTTAGTTCGTAAATTTCATTACTCATTTTATTGATTAACTTTCTTAATTCTGAAAGTTCATGTTTTAGTTGTTCATTTTCTCTGGCTATTATGTTGCCTCTATTCCCTCTGACAGGTGTGCCCCCTCCTAAAGGGGGATTAGTAACACTCATTTTTTTTTTTTTTAACAAAAATGATGTCTCTATTTAACTGCCCTTGACTGTATATATTTAACACTTTGCTACTTGGTACTAGATGGCGCTGGCTGTTGAGTAATTATACACTACTTTCTTAATACAACTGTGTGTTTTTTTTAAACAGCTGTGTTTTGTTATTTAGTTTTTTTTTTCGGATTCAGTGTTTGTATAAAGTGTATTTTTTAACTCCGAAATTTTTTTTTTTTTTATCTGATAAACAGATATTTTTATTTAATTTCTGTGATAAAAGTCAACTAAATCGACGATACAATTATTTACACCTATCGCGGACCGTATTAACTTTAAGTTTATCACGTTATAAGCAGATAATATTCGCTGTTTACTTCAAAAATAATAAAATTTTCACATGCGACCCAGAACACGACTTGTTTCTCACCACATCTGAATATTGATTTTCACAACAAAATTCCGTTAATACCGCTGAATATTAGTTGCAACAACCAAAATATTTAGAAAACAAATGTGAATATGGTTGTCATTACCGAATTTATTGGTTGTTAACACCAAACTACACTTTTCTATTCGGTTGGCATTTTATTTTTCTGTGTGTACACATTTTTACATATTTTGGAATTTTTTTTTTTCATAATTGCTATGAATGCTGCATATTTTACATTCAAATTTATATTTTATTAAAATCTGCATTTTTTACAAAATTTATATTTTTTATAAATTGTTTTTCTGAAAATTTATAAATTTTTTTTTCTCACACTTTTTTTATCACGACGTCAAAAATAACAGAAAAATACATAAACTAATTTTCTAACGGTGATTAAAGCTGATTTTCTAATGTTTAACCCTTTTTGTGGGCGTTGTGGTGTAATGGTTAGCGCGTTGGACTGTTACACAGATGGTCCCGGGTTCGATTCCCGGTGACGACAACATCAATTTTGAAAAATAATATGTATGAGTTTTCTATCACTTATATGTATCGCTGCGCCCCACCTTCGGTGTTTACATAGCACTTAACCCCACCGAAGTTAAATAATGAATCAGGGCTATGAAACAAAAGGCTTCAATAAATTCGCCTACTCTACATCAGGTGGCGAGCAACAACTGTTCTAAGACTTATAATCTCGCGCAATTGCAGTGTTGCCATGTTTGAAGCCCTTCATCTTTCACCACCTTTCATCTCTCCACTATCCCCTTTCCAAAGAAAGTAACACATGAATTAATAGGAAAATTTTCCTGAGTGTCGCTTCTCTTTAAAAAAAAAAAAAAAAAAAAAAAAAAAATTACTTAAATTGTATTTATTGTGCTTTTTTTAGATTCTAAGTGCATTTTTCAGGATTTTTAATGCCTGTTTTATGCACTTTAAACACAATTATGAATGCATAAACTTCTGCGCCATAATTCGGGTATATAAATAAATAAGGATTAATATTTAAAAAAAAAAAAATATACAACAAATTTTGTCACACTTCTAATTTTTCCAAATTCACACAAAATCTGTAATAATTACAACTATCATAGAAAAAACCTTTACTTTTTTTTGCTAGTTACAAAATTACAAACCCAAATAAAAAAGTTTTTGATATAGTTTATACATTACTTTACACTGTATATATAATAATATATTGCCAAATATATTATTCATACAAAATCATACTAAAGTATATCTCAAATATATAAACTATATATTTCATTATAGTACTCTTTTATATAGTGCAATATGTTAAAACTATAATTACTTATTGTTCTATATATGATAACATATGTCACATGTAATTGCAGATATTTGCTATACAATTTTATATAATTGGATGTAAATGTATCACATTATACATAATTTGATTATATTTGGATGAGGACAAAATTCGGATACAATTCTATCAAACTATATCTAATTTTATTAAATTAGATCTAATTGTATAAAATTATGTCTAACTGTATCAAATTAGATATAATGATTAGATGATCTCATTTTTCGGATATAATTATATATAAACGATAATTCTCGCAACATTTTTTTACATGGGCATTTAAAAAATACAAACAAAATAGAGTCATATAACAATTTGGTAAATTGTTATACATATACTCGGTTTTTTTCATATAAAAAAAAAACAATCATGAAAAATACACAGAAATATACAAATTCACATATGAAATTACATACATATTGTATGTACGTATATACTCGCAACTATAAGTACATACTTGTTATAAAAATGTAACTGAGATATGTATGACTAAAAACCCATTATTACCCAGTGTAGAAAAGCATTATATAAGTACATATTTGGTAATGACAAGTACTTACAATTGTCATTAAAATCGCATTACTTTTATTTGGGGGTGCATAATGACATATCATTACTAAACACTTTGCAATAAATTTACATATATGCTTACCAGTATGGATAAAAATAATGAATCTAACAACCAATTCAAAAAAAAAAAAAATTTTTAATACAAATATTTTTTTTTTTATTGCAAATTGTTTTTTAATAAAATGTACCCCACACGGGCAGTTTGTCACTAAAGCGCTCTCTACCATCTGAGCTCTCGACATGTTATACTTGATATATATCAAGTATAACATGTCGAGAGTTGGGCGCTGTGGTGTAATGGTTAGCGCGTTGGACTAACACAGATGGTCCCGGGTTCGATTCCTGGTGACGACAACATAATTTAGAAAAATAGTATGTATGAGTTTTCTATCACTTATATGTATCGCTGCGCCCACCTTCGGTGTTCCCTTAGCACTTAACCCCACCGAAGTAAAATAATGAATCAGGGCTATGAACCAAAAAGCTTCAATAAGTTCGCCAGCTCTTTATCAGGTGGCGAGCAACAACTGTTCTAAGACTTATCTACTCGCGCAATTACAGTGTTGCCATATTTGAAGCCCTTAATATTTCACCACCTTTCATCTCTCCACTATCCCCCTTTCCAAAGAAAGCAACGCATTACACTGATAATAATCCATGCGTTAAAAATACAAATATATGTCAAAATAACCAAAATTTGTAGAATAAACGAAATTTGTTCATTTTAAAAAAGATTTCATTGTTTTGACATTTTTTTCGTATTTTAGCATGGATCAGTATGAGTGTAATTAATAGGAAGAATTTCCTGAGTGTTGCTTCTCTTTAAAAAAAAAAAAAAAAAAAAACTGAAAAAAGTAGCTATTTATCTCAAAATAGATTTCCAAAAAGTTTTTGTTCATTACTTTATATTTAAAATAAGGATAAAAATAACTACCTACCTTTAGAAAACGCATTATTTTTGTATTGATATACTGTGTAAATTAACGGGTTATTAGTAATTCCCTATTATTTGTGTTAAAGTAATGCAGAAAGTTAGCTGG